>CAKNYM010042924.1:0-31555 GCA_932195095.1 Andricus curvator | reverse complement strand
TTTTTCCTTTGCAATCAAAAATTTAACATGTATTTATTTAGGTAAAAATATGTATGATCAGTCAATACATGCATTATGGATGCTTCACTAAAAAATATATGGGCGTCCCAGGAACGTGATATTTTTTGATCAGAAATATATATTCTATAGAAAGTGTGAAAAGCAATCGGAAAAAACTATATTATGATACTAGTATTACTTGTCGTACATGTGCAATTGCTGGATCTGATTGGATATCATATTCTCTCCTTCCTTTACAATTTAAAATATAGAGACTAGAGACGAACGGCACCAGATTTTTGAAAAGAAAATTTACAAATAAAAATTTAAAAAAGTCAAATTGTGTAACGAAATTGCACAGGAAGGCTTAAAAAGAAGTATGCTTCCAAAAATCAGTTTTTCAAAAAAGAGGGAGAAGGAAGGAAATAGATGAACAATCTGCCTCGCTCTTCTTTCCTCATTCTTTATCCGCCTATTTCATACTACTGGAAATCAACATATTTCGGGGTCAGTTTAGACCTCCTCATCGTTTCGCACGTCTTCAGAATTTCAATTTTCCACATTCGTTGTCAGGATGTTTTTTTCAATTCCATGCTACCTTTACAACGAATTTTTTTCAAGTGTGGAAAAAGGTATGTAAAAAGGAAAATTATTTAATTATCTAAAAACATTGTTCGTATACATTTCTTAGGGTGAATAAAATAAACTATTGATGAAGAATACAATTTTTACTTTATTTTGCAATATATGAATAAGCAGTCTCGGATCGAGGTACAGAATAACAATAGCTGGGAGGCCATTTTTATCGAGGATAAATTCTTTTCGAAGAATTTTCAAAACTCTTGGTCATAAAGAAACTTACTGTCCTCTCCCGAAATTCTCGGTTTTCATGGTCCAGCGGTCGCTCCGAAAAGGTCTATGCATGTGAAGAATAGTGTTTCACACACGATATACTCTGAAAAGCCTTTTGATTTCGTTGTTGTTCCTTAATGGCGTTTCCGCGATTTCTTCTGCGGTCAATTCGTGAACCGCGCCGCTGTTCATGTTTATTTTCGCCCGTTTTGGCCTTAACAAAGTAGCCTTATATATTCCACGAAAAAATGTGTGACGGTTTGAGTGTTTGTCCAATATTGCCCAGACGTCACCAGTGGACGTTGATAATACAATTTGCTCTTCGGTTGGCATGGGCTTAAGGGTATTATTTTGTGTTTTCAAGTGAATTTGTTTATTGGGAGGAAAAACGTATCTTCGAAGTTCGAATATCCGGTTCTGATTTTTTGCAGGTATAAGTCGAATAAATTCAAGTTCTTCAAATCCATATCCAAGTACGAGAGGAAAAGTTTGCCTGAAAGGAGACCTGGACCTGGCATGAAGAGGTGGCTTGGTATGTGGTGGAATCCCAGCAGAAAAGCGAGGTGTGGCAGGAGGAAGAGAACTTTCAGGAGGATTTTTATCTGAAGAAGAAGCAAAATGTTCGCCACGAGGAACACCAGGAATAGGGGCGCCATTAGGCAAACACTCAAACTGTGAGCTTAATTCTGCAAGAACAAATAGAGTGTTACATTTTTCTTAAAGTACACAATCGTATAATGGTATATCATGAGTTGTAAATGAGGTTGCAATTGAGGAGCAGGATGATATAACTGCCTATACACTTTTCTTGCTAAACGGCTTTGGCCCATAGTAACATGCAAGAAAATGTTCTAATTTTGCAAGTATATAATCTTATACAAAATTTAGTTCCGCATCTTCTTCTTTAGACCTAAATGTTGTAGCTTTTGTCCTTTTTTGAACTAAACCCGAAAAGCTTTTTTTTTAAGGAAACAATGCTTTTTACTTCAAGTTGCCCTAGATCAGCCAATTCTAAGAATTTTTTCATAAAATTTACAACAAATATTCCTCATGATATTCCGAAATCGGAATGAATCCAGGGGTATCTTTAGCTTTTCGATAGGACTATTTTATTTGACATTGTTTTTTATTTACAAATTTAATGGCTGTTTCACATGGAGACATTTGGGATTGTTTCGTAAAAAGTGCTAGGGGTGGTTTTTCGGGGTTGATAATTTTGGATAATGGTCCGGACGGCGCAATATTTTCTTATACCAGTCAATAATGTAGAATTAGTATACCCCCCGTCATTATTTCTGTAGTGAGGTTGGGAATGTGATTAACCATGGATGATTTTTTATTAGGAGAAAATAATAGCGAGTAAAAAAATGACAGTTAAAACTCCCAAAATTTAATATTTCGAAGCTCTTTCTTGGAAGTCGTCTTTGTATATTGAAAAGATATTTAAATTTTGATATTTTGCTCTTAATTAAACATCACATTCGGAAATGTGAAGAAAATTTTGCATTTTTAAACTATTTACATACGGAAAGTATTATATTATAAACATTTTCGAATTTGATGCATAACCTACTTTCTTACATCTTATCAATATTCAACAGCGATTTTTGTAAGGAGAATAATATACCTGTTCATAAGAAAATCAAATTCTAAGATCATCCGTAGACAATATGGCTCATTACATTCTTTTTTCGAAAAATGGATCGCAACACCCATCAGACTATCTATTTTAGAATGATCCGTATGTATAAAAATATTAGCAGTTTAAAACACATGACAATTCATGTAATTATTTTTAAGAATATTCATTATGTCACAAGAACGTAACTTGCTAGATTTCTTGCATTTTGAAATTTTTTTTCAGAAAATCATTAATGGTTTATTCTTTGAGGCTCTTAAGGGACTTATAGCTTAAGAACTAAAATTGCTCAATATCAATCTATAATGATCTATAAGTACTGTATGAACTCTGTTGAATATATGTGTTAAGTAAACCTGCGCACTTGGGAGGGTACCATATGTGCACGTGCATCCAAAATATAGATATATTGTTATATTTACCAATAGAATTGAGGAAAACGGCCAAGAATAAAACTAGAGTGCAGATAATCGTCATTATATCTAATTGGAGAGCAAACTGATTAATATATTAAGGAAGAATTTAGTTGAGAACGTACCTAATGAATATTCTACTGCTTCAGTAGCTTATATTATCTACCCAAGAGTCGTTATCTCTGGGATTAAAGGCTTCAAGCTTGTCCTTCTGATTCATTTAAATTTGATAAGAGGCAGATTCAGCGAAAAAAGTTTGGTTCTAAACACAATTAAAACTCATGTTTGGTCGAATGATTAATAAATTACATAGGGAAAAAGAAGGTTTTTCGAAACAAAGGAATAACAGTAAATCCCAGAGATATTCTTTATCTAAAGGTGGATGAAATAGTTTCAAATAATTGAAAACTACAACTAGCCGGTGTTGGACAATTTTTATTAAATAAAAATATCCCCGGGATTTATTGTGCTCCTTTCCTAACTTCGATCTTCAATCACTATCGTGGAAACTCTCAAAGATTTTTTTTATTACAAGAATATGAATACTACTGACTTCAATATTATTTTGTTTCCTTGAGACTTAAAATTTTCACAGTTAATATATCAAATTATTATGGGAAGTTGCAGGTTCCGGAAGCTACGATCATGGTTCTTTATAGCAACCAATCCCGACGCAACTGGAACGTGTACGTCATCCGCTTCTGCTCCTTCTGTCCTAGAAGGTAAGCAAGAGCGGGAAATTTAAGCGAGATAACATCGGGCAACACTGTTGCTTGGAGTCAGGTCTCTAGCCTCGGATGATCTTACGCGGCAGACGGGACAGTTGGAGATGAAGTTTCACCTCTGGATACTTTTTTAGAGCTACCAATCTTTGTGGAATGTTATGAGGAACAGTGTTGACGGACCAGATGAAGTGATCCCAGAAGAACAGCCTTTTGCATCCGGTTCGCGATGGAATGAGCCTGACGCTGGCAAGCCGGAATCTTGTTGAGTTGGCTAATAAATGAAGCTTTCATACCTCCAAGACAGACGTTGTATTATTATTATTATTATTATCGATTAGCGATTCGAACTCGAAAGTTCATCGCCTCATCTACCCGAAACCGCCACGCATCTCTATCCTGTGCATCCTCCATCCAGTTTAAGTAATCATGTCCTAGTTCTTTTAGATCATCCCTTACATTTTTCTCCTATCTGTTTCTCGGTCTTCCTAGAGGTCTCTTACCAATCGGTTTCCCTCTTAAAACGTGTGCCACTGTTCTTTCATTGCCCATTCTTGCTGCATGCCCCGCCCATCTTAATTTACGCGCTTTCATTACTCTATTAATATTTGCTGACCCGTAGAGAGCGTGCAGCTCATCATTATGCAGTTTTCTCCATTCACCAGTCTCTTCGTCCCTCTTTGGACCATAGATTTTTCTAAGTACTTTATTTTCAAAAACTCTAAACCTATTCTCCTCTCCTTTCGTCAGCGCCCACGTTTCACACCCGTACATGACGACCGGCATTATTATTGTTTTGTAAATTCTTACTTTGATGTTTCTAGATAGTAATCGCGATTTTAGTAGTTTGTTTGCTGCATAATAGCACCCATTGTCAGCGTGCAGCCGCGCGTTGATTTCCGTTTTAATATTATTTTTGCTAGTTATACGTTGTATAATGGACTAAAATTCTTTAGATCAGTTTTTATATTTAAGCAATTATCACCCTCATTGTTAATAAAGAACATTTCCGCTACAAGCCTTTTAAAGTCATTAGGTTCATGGTGTAAAACCAATACATGTTCCCAGTCAAATTGATGACCAGTTTCAACCTGATGTTTTGCAATAACTTTATGGTTCTTAGGACTGTGTCTAAAATTATCGTGATGTTCTTTAGTTCTAGTGGAAAGTAATCTACCTGTCTCACCTACATAGCATTTGTCACAATTTAAACAAACAATTTTATATACTACATTACTAAGCTGAAAAATGTCGGGAGAATCTTTGCCTAGTTTTATGAACTTATCAAGTTTAGAATCAATCCTAAATGTTGTTTTTATGTTGAATTCACTCAAAATTTTTTTTACTTCAAAAGACAAACTACCATGGAAAGGTATAGAGACAATACGTTTGAAATCTAAATTAGAATCTAGATGTGAATTAATTTGTTGTGGTAAAGAATCTTTAAGGGTTTTTATTTTATTATTAATGTGTGTTTGAACAAACTCATTTGGATAATTATTAAGAGACCAAATATTTTTTATAAATTCAATATTAGACTTGTGAAAAGATTCACGTGATAATTTAAACGAAGTTTCTACGAGATTTTTAATAATAGCTATTTTATGCTGAGTAGGATGGTTAGAAAAAAAGTTAATGTACCTGCCTGAATAAGTATCTTTTTTGTACTAATCCGTGATAATTATATCTTTGTGTTTATTAATGTTTAATCGTTCATGAAAGCTACTATTGGAAAGTAAATTTTGGAATTTTTTATTTAATCGTTGTGTGCATTGAAAAATCTTTCCATTATTATTAAGTTGATTTCCTAAAATTTTACTATAGATATTGGATGGTAAAGAGTTTCTTAAGTTAATCTTAACATTATTGAAATTCTTAGTGAGAAATTCTAAATGAGTATTTAAATCTTTGATCTCATCATTCAATAAACGACGTTAACATGATTTTTGGCAAGATTACTAAAAAACTGTACATATCTTAAATTGTTAGTAGCATTAGTTATATTTTTTGGTAATAAACGATGACTGCGACAATTAACTAAAAAAGTTTCTCTGGATTTAATATTATAAATTGTTTTGTTTAAATTGATAAGCTTTTTAACATCAATGAATGAGTCAGGATATTCAGTTTTAATTTCGTTAAGAAACATGATATGCAAGTAATTGAAAAAATGTTTTCTTGGTAAGAAAATGAAATTAATCAAATATTTGAAAATCCAAATTTAGCCGTATCGAGTAGCGAAGGTTAATTTCAACTTAGTAATCTTATAATAGCGATTCTTGAAAAATTTTTAACGTCCAGTGTCTATTCGTAAAGCTTCTATGAGTAATAGCCCTAGTGGGACGAAAGGATTCCCATTCCCTTTTTCTTTGTTTACTTGATCTAACGAATAAGAACTGATTTAAATAATCTGTAATAAAACAAGCAATAAAAAACCGTTTGTGATAAGTTTTGGTATTTAAAAATAATGATTTAAAGTTAAATAATGCAATGCAGAAATAAAAGAAACGTTCATTTTTTAATCTGGACCATTTATATTAATCAATATTGCGTGATTGCTGAGTAATCATAAAAAATATTTATTCGTAAAAAAAGAAAGTATTTATTCAAGAAGAAGTATTATATGGGGAATTATTTCTGAAGTTTAGCGATTTATAACTCTTTTATTATGAATAAAAAGAAAATTGTCTTCAACAGTTCGAAATTCGATTACAATAATATGTATTTTCAGGCTTCATTCATGAAGGTCTAATATTTAGTTGTTTACAGAATAATTATGATAGCAAATTAGCGCACGCGACGAATCTCGTATCTTTACCTTGGCAGAAATTTCCATTCCACTTGTAAACATTATTTATGATTACTCTGCAATAACGTAATATTTATGTGTGTCCTTGGTCCTTTTTAACGACTATGACGTGTTCTTTTTTATTATTATACCATTGAGCCATTTCCTTTTCGGTGTAGGCGTAACTAGCTCGGTTGGAAAATAGTAATTTTTTAGATTGATCTACAATTCTCGTGTTATTTATTTAAATAACACGTTGGTTCCGCAACACTGCTCCGACCCAGGTTGCTGATAAATTTCTCTAGCGATCACCCCAAGTGAAGAGCCTCACAAATTTGTTATGTGAGGTTCCCCACTAGGGCCCATCAGTATCCAAGGTCTTTTGTTTCAGGCGTCATTCACGTCCATGCATTTTTTCATGCAAGCTCTCCTGTTTCTATGGCTTCTGGTTTTATAAAAAAAAAATTTTAGGAACAATTCACGAGACTTGCGGATATGATGAACGTCAGATTTTGAGACGACGATTTTGCTGGAAAAAACTTGGACTTTGAAGCTTCATATTTTTTACAGCGTCCAAGAAAATAAGTTCAACTCACAGGCCGATTTTTATCTTAATGTCGTAGGAAAAGTTTCTGCACAGATATTTAAAAAAAATGTATTCAATGCGGGATTGGTATTCCGGAGAGCATCAGCTTACTACCTCTGGCGGCGAGCGTCGGTGGCACTGCCGTCGTTTCTGGCGGACGGCGTCGTCGGGCATGAAGCAGGAATTGAACCGGGAACTACGCAGAACGGAAGAAGGTATTACGCGGTGTGGGGTCGGGTATAGGAATGAAGCGGGAGGGGGGGGGGGGGAGTGAAGCGAAAATGTTCACGGTGAGACGAGCGTGGCACCCTTGCGGGGAAGCTTTGGTTATGCTCGGGCCCTTGGAAGTTTTCCATCCACCCAAAACTGATTTGGTGAAAAGAGAGAGAAGCATAACAGAAAAATGAGTCATCTCGGGTGAACAAGCTCGTTTTAAAACAACATGGGAGCGATAATTTGCAGAGCAGGTCACGCTTCAGAATTTTGAATGATATGCCAAGTGGGTGTTCAACACTTAAAAATTTGATTATTGTAGTTATGATTTATCTGATCAATTCTGCTGTTCACTTGTTTTTCTATAAAAAAGATGGATAGTGTACAAGGAAAGAATCGGTTCACACATTTCTATATTGTTTTTATGAATGCTTTGATATGAAAATTGTATGAGGACGGCGACTGATACTTGTGGCCGCTGGGGTCGCTAGTGCGCGTGGAGATACACAAGATGACGGTTCCAACGGTGGTAATGTATGCTATTCGAATTATATCAGTCCTTCCTAAGGAAGCGTTGAGGTGTTAGCTTAAAGCACTATTTATGAAATGCCAGGTGTGCATGCGGCAATTAGGTGTAAAAATAAAGAAGCAAATCGCTTTCAAAATAACAAAAAACTAAGCAATCTCTAGATAATGCCTTGTGCCTGCGTACAAGTTATATCTCCACTCACGGTTCTGCCCTCTAAGCTGAGCTTGACAAATCGCCGTCTTCATAGCTTTCGATTCTATGTGTTGTTCTCAAAAGTTCTCAAAAGTTATATTACACTTTCCATATTCGTTGCTAAGAAAAGGTATATTGAAGGAAAAATTATTCAACTATGTGAAAGAATTGTTCGTATACATACACTTTTATTTAATATAATAGAATTTAACAATGTATAGAAAATTTCGCACTTTTGATGCAGTTTATCGAGTGTGAAGCGGAAGATAAGGAACTTTAACAATAGCTGGGTGATTATTTCGATCGAGGAAAAAAAAATTCACTTTTAAAAAAAATTTTCATTGTGATATTGTGATATTGGAGCGATTGGATCAATTTTTTCGAAAAATTTGTAAAATTCTTGGCCAAAAAGAAACTCACTGTCCTTTCCGGAAATTCCCCGATTTCCTTGTCCAGCGGTCGCTCTGCAAATGTCTACGCATTTAAGTGGGGTAAGAATAAAGACCGAGCATAGAGCCGCGCTTTTTTATTAGTTTGTTTTTTATTAACAGTGTGAAGAATTGTGGTTCACACACGATATACTCTGAAAAGCCTTTTGATTACGTTGCTGTTCACCAATGGAGTTTCTGCAATTTCTTCTGTGGTCAATTCTTGAACCACGCCGCTGTTTATGTTTATTTTCGCCCGTTTTGGGCGTAACAAAGTAGCCTTATATATTCCCCGAAGATATGTGTGAAAGCTTGATTGTTTTTCCAATATTGCCCAGACGTCACCAGTGGACGTTGATAATACAATTTGCTCTTCGGTTGGCATGGGCTTAAGGGCATTAGTTTGTGTTTTCAAGTAAATTTGTTCATTGGCAGGAAAAAAGTATCTTCGAAGTTCGAATATCCGGCTCTGATTTTTTGCGGGTATCAGTCGAATAAATTCAAGTTCTTCAAATTCATATCCAAGTACGCGAGAAAAAGTTTGCCTGAGAGGAGACCTGGACCTGGCACGACGAGGTGGTTCGGCAGGTGGTGGAGATCTGGCAGAAGAACTAGGTCTGGCAGGAAGAGACTGCCTGTCAGAAGAAGAAGCAGAAGGTTCGCCGCGAGGAACACCAGGAATAGGGGCGCCATTAGGCAAACAGTCGAACTGTGAACCTAATTCTGCAAGAACAAATAGAGCGTTACATTTTTCATGAAGTACACAATTGCCTAATGGTATATCATAAGTTGTAAATGAGATAAATTCACCCTGATATTTAATTGGTAAGAAGAGATAGTAACAAAAAACGAAATTGCAAAAACCACTATTGATGTGATTTAGGAGAAAACTGGTTACAAAGAATTTTTACTTTGAACCTTATGGACTCATAAGGTTCTTGGACTCAATATCTAAAATCGTAGCCATTTTTTTGCAAAATACGAAAAAGTCAGTTTTCTAAAAGTAATAATCTTATAGCATTTCGATAAGAAATTTGATGAAACATGATTCAAGTTATTCAGCATTAAAATACATGAATACATCATAAATCATGATTTTATCAAATTTATTATCTGATTGCTGAAAATGCTGATATTTATTCACGCTGTGTTGAATCATTATATAAATTTAACTTTTTTTGAGATATGAAACTGTTGATATTTAAAACAATAATTTACTTTTCAAAAGATTAATTTTTTAGAAAAAGAGTTTGCGGTTGATTCTGAAACAATCTATCAAAAAGTAGAAATGAAAAGTATAACCAGGTCAAGCAATAATCCAACAAATTCGCAGATTTATTAAAATTACTAATTCTAAAACATCATTGGTAACTACCCTTTTCCGGTATATTAGAGACAAATATATCACAAAAGAAAAAGGAAAACGTCAACCAAATCCAAGCTCTCCCTCTTTCCTTATTCTTTCTCCGTAATTTTGATAACACTTGTGAGCAATATGTTTAGAAGACAATTTATACTCTCTCATTAGGGAAAAATCATAAAAAGCGTAATTGTTTGAAACATGACTTTTTTTTCTAAAACGGAAAACGCCGGAGAATATTGCCGGATTTTACATGGAGACATTTTGATATTGTTTCGTAAAAAGTGCTAGGGCTGGTTTTTCGGGGTTTTTAATTTTGGATAATGGCCGGGACGGCGCAATATTTTTCTATCCCGGCCAGGGTATTTTCCACACAGGGGTTTGTTTCTGAGGGTTGAAGAGGGTTGCAGTTATTTGCACAAATTCAGCCGAAAATATTGGGTCCGTATAAAGTTAAAATTGGATGATGGATGGGCTGGCGAAATATTTTTCCATTGTCCCACCAATGGTTTTCTGGAAAATCAGGTACTTCTTGTGTTTCACAAATTTTCATTTTGGTGCTATAAATTTGCACTAATTCTGCACTAAGTATTAGGACAAAGATGAAGTGAATTTTCGTGACAGCTGTACAAACGAAATGATCCTCGCAAAAACAATAGGATTGACGTTTGCTTATAAAACCAAATTGCTCTAATTTTAAATTTTCAAATAAAAAAGGATTAACTTGAATAATATAGAATTAGTTTACCGCCATTGATTTTTTCTTCAGTGAGGTTGGGAATCTGATTAACCATGCACGATTTTTCGTTAGGAAAAAATAATAGTGAGTAGAAGAATTACAGTTAAAAATCCCAAAATTTAATATTTCGAAGCATAACCCACTTTCTTATATTTTATCAATATTCAACAGCTATTTTTGTAAGGAGAATAAGATACCTGTTTATAAGAAAATTTAATCTAAGATCACACATAGACAATATACCTCATTATGTTCTTTTTGTTCGAAAAATGCATCGCAACACCGATCAGACTATCTATTCTAGAATGATCCGTATTTATAAGAGTATTATAAGCATTTAGTGATATTAAAGTAGGTTAAGAAGAAATAGGTTAAGAACTAAAATCTTTCAATATCAATTTATAATGATCTATATGTACTGTGTGAACTCTATTGAATATCTGTGTAAATAAACCTGCAGATTTGGGAGGGAACCAATATGTGTATGTGCATCGATAGGAGCCAACACGCTGGGTACATGTAAAATTGCTTGGGGAACATTAAATCGGAAAAAATTTTATTTGCTCGAAGCTTGAAATAAATTTACCAAAATAAAGATATATTCTTATATTCACCAATAGAATTGAGGATAACGGCCAAGGATAAGACTATAGTGCAGACAATCCTCATCATGTCTAATTAGAGAATAAACTGATTGATATATTAAGGAAGAATTTAGTTAACAACGTAACTAATGAATATTCTACTGCTTCATTAGCTTATTTTATCTACACAATAGTCTTTATCTCTTGGATTAAAGGCGTCAAGCTTGTCTTTCTGATTTATTTTAATTTGATAAGAATCAGATTAAGCAAAAAAATGGATATAAACACAATTGAAACTTATTTCACCATTTACGGAATCTTCTACGTTTTAGGGAAAGGTGGTTTTTACATGGAAAATTTATATATTGTCCACTATAACTGCCCATTTACAGTTTAAAAAAACTAATATGTAAATATATTCTACAGAATATTTTAATTGGAGATACGGATTTCATACTTTCATGTGTTTGGTCTAATGTATTATAAATTACTCAGGGGAAAAAAAAGATTATTCGAAACAAAGGCATCGCAGTAGATGGCAAAAATATTTTTTTTTTTATATTATTTAAAATTATGGTTGTAGAACGGCGTAATGTATTTAAAATTTTATTTCTTTAAACCAAAACATGCCTAATCAAGCTCATAAAGTCGATAAATATTAGGCATTCTATATGAAGAAAATTTGTCTAACTTTTCTTGATTCTCAGATAATCCTTTGATGATAATAGGGGACCACTAAATGTTATCGAAACGGCTCCTTTCATTCAGATCACTTAGACATAAAAAGGCACCAGCAGAACATGCACGCGATCATATTTAACAAAAATTATTTTTTTTCCTTCTAAAATGCATCACCATCAGTCTAGGACTGGATATCCAAGTGCACGGCACCGAAAGCATCCTTTGGGACGCCACGATTAGTGATTACAAAAAAAAATAGATAATTGGCATTTTGGAAACATGCGACAGGATAACTGCAACACATCAATAATAAAAAATGTTGTTGTCCTTCAGTTCAATAGTAATTTCGTGTTACTAATACTTTTAGATAATATTTTTTATTACAATGAATGTAAAAAATGTGTTAAATTACGGTACACTGAAGCAGTTTGACAATAGGTTATCTCGATTTCTTCAATTTTGTTGAAAAAAAAAACCTAGCATATCCTGCATTTTCGGTGTATGAATGCATCCTTTATACTAATATCGTGATTAAATTATGTACAAATAACCATTAATCATGACTGAAAACTGAACAACAAAATCTTGATTGATATACTGGTTTTGTTACAATTGTATACACCGTTTGCAAACGTATGCTCCTCTTTAGTTCATATCATAAAATGACACACAAAGCTACTAGGTATCAAGTTGATATAGCACATGGATCAAAATGATGCAACGTTTTAATGCCTCTATTCATGATCAACTTGATTCAAATTTCGAGATCAATTATTTATCATAAAATCTGAACTACTCAACACATTAAGAAATTATTTAATCCTCTGACGGAAATGATGATCAATAAAAACCGTTTGAAATTAAATTGGTAATCAGATATAATAAAAAAATTATTCTCTTAGTTCCGTTTATTTAAAATGAGTATTGAGATTGTGGATGTTTGTTTGCAAATGTCAGTAAGTCTTGATCAAGGATCCATTATCAATTTGCAGAACTTGAATTTAGCAGAACGAAAGTTTTTCGAAAATCGATAACTGCAGGACATTTAGAACTGAAATATAGGTACCCTGAAAATTTTTCGAAGAATTTGTCATTTTAAGAAGTAAACCTGGTAGTCCAGGCGTTTAAAATCATCTTCCCCAAGGAAGTTGTTTTCACGATAGAAATTCAAGCTTTTTCAACCGTTTTTCGAAGGTCTAGCAATTCTGAAATGTTAACCTGGTAGTTTTTGTGTTCCAAATACATCTTCTTCGAGAAAGGTGCATTCAGAATTAAAATTTAAGCTGCCGTGGCTATCTTTCCAACGTATCGTCCTTCTAAGAATTATACCTGATAGTCCAGGTTTTCAGAATACGTCTTCTTCAAGGACTTCCTTCAGGGCTTAAATTTTATTCACGCTGACCGTTCTTCTGAGGTCTGGTAGTTCTAGGAAGTAAGCATGGTACTCCACATGTTCAAAATACATCTTCCCCTGGGAAGTTGTATTCAGGACTGAAGTATAAGGCAAAGCTCTCGTCCTTCTAAGAAGTAAATCTGGTAGTACAGGTATTTAGAATACATTTTCTTCGAGGAAGATGCCTTCAGAACTGAAATTTTATTCATCCTAATCTGTTTTCCAAGGTCTCGTGGTTGTAGGAAGTAAACCTGGTGGTTCGGGTATGTAAAATACATCCTGCCCTGGGAAGTTTTATTCAGGACTGAAGTAGAAGGCAACCTGGCAATTTTTCTCGTCCTGCTATGAAGTATACCTGGTAGTCCAGGTATTTAAAATACATTTTCTTCGAGAAAAGTGCATTCAGACCTGAAGTAGGAGACACCCTGGCCATTTTCCCAAGGTTTCGTTCTTCCACGAAGCAAACCCGGTAGTCCAGGTATTCAGAATGCATCTTCTTTGAGAAAGGTGCGCTCAAAACTGAAATTTTATTCATCCTAAACGTTTTTCTACGGTATCTTAGTTTTAGGAAGTAAACCTGATGGTCCAGGTATTCAAAATACATTTTCTCTTAGGAAGTTGTGTCTAGAACTAAAGTGCAAGGCACTTTAGAAGGGGAAGGGTCAAAGAAGATATATTTAAGACACCTGGACTACCGGGTTTACTTCTCAAAATGACGATAACATGTAAAATCGATGATGGTGTCCTAAATTACAGTTATGAACACAACTTCCTTGAGGAAGATGTATTTCAAACACCTGAGCTACCACTTTTACTTCTTAGAATGATGAGGCCTTCGAAAACCCATAAGGGTGTCTTAAATTTCAGTTATGAACACAACTTTCTCGATGAAGATGTATTTTGAGCACCTGAACTATTATTAACGCCATCAATCCCTTACTTTCTTATTTAATAATTATTTCTCAACTCTGAATAAAACTCTGTATTCAGAATAACATTTAAAGAAACAGCTTCCTTTCGCGGTTTACTTTCGGAAACCCACTCTTGTCTTTTTGTTTTGTATACTGATGCTAGTACGCCCTGAAGTTATGCTCCTTAATTTTTATTGATCCTCTAAAGCGATTCATATTAAGTTCGAATCCTAGATCGAACTATCTGCAACAATTTGATACCCCAAGCTTTAGTGTGGAAGAGCAAAGCTTACTCTTTAAATGTGGGAGAAGAACATGAATAAATATTGCGTGATATTCGAATAATCATATAAAATATTTATTCGTGAAATGAAAATTTCTGCGAAGGTAAAAATACGAGACTTGGCGGTTCTCAGATGCAACGCCTGATCTAAAAGCAAGGAGCTCCCTTTTCTATCCAAAAAGTTCAACAATAAATTTGGTTTAAAACACTTTTTCTACAAGAAAATTAGATCATTTGGAAAAATTATTTCCTGGTTATTCATGCAAAGCGAATAACTCTGAATAATATTGTCATACTCAAATGATTGAATATCAAATATTGAGACAAATATTTACCGAGGGGAAGGGGATGATATTTGTTGCGGGTACCATCGACATTAGCGATTTCTAACTCTTTTAATGTCAATCAAAAAAATTGTCTTGAATAGGTAAAAATTCGAAAAAAATAAAGTACATGTTTAAGCTTCATTTATAAAGGTTTAATATTTATTTTTTTAAGGAATAATCATCATAGCAAATTAACGTAAGCGACGAATCTTGTATTTTTAGCTCAGCAGAAATTTCCATTCCACTGGTGAACAGGATTTATGATTACTCTTCAATCGCGTAATATTTATTTGCGTCATTGGTCCAGATTGAAAGAATATGATTTGCTCTTGATTTTAAAAATCCCAAAAAAATGTGAGAACAATTTAATAGATTTACAGATGTGTTAAACGCAGGATTGAGCGCCAGCGTCTATTTAAACTTTTATCCAGTTGTTATCTTAATTTCGTAGAATAAGTTTCTGCACATATAAAAAAAAATTTCTTCCTTAGAGTAATTTCTTTTCATCATAATAATAACATAATGAATTGTCATTCATTATTTATATGGCCAAAAAGGCGAAAAAAGAAATGAAAAAAATTTTTAAACATTACTAATGACAATTTTCTTCGTTTACTTTTGGCTTGTGATTAATGGTTCATGTTACATAACCTAACGACGTAATCAGTATCTGAATGCACTCAAACATCGGGAAGAAAGTAGACGCTAGGTTTGCCCATTAATTGGTTCATCAAAATTACAGGAGAAATAAAGTAAATTAATCCATTATGAAAATTTTGATTTATCGAGAGTGAATTTACGAATTCGATTCGCTTTTGAGGAAATGTCAATAAATAGAGCGAAACCTTATACTTTTTCGGCAGCTCTCAACCTATATGACAAACTAATGATTTCGAATTTTGGCAAGCTTCAATTTAGAAGAAAAGAATCACTAAAATCGGTATAAAAGTACGTCCTCTCGAACTTTTGAAACAAAGTATTCCAGTTTTTCCTAACTTTTCCGGTGCGCATGCGATATTTATATAAAGCATTATACGAATTTTACAGCAACGTTTTCAAAACAATTTAAACATCCTGTACCAATTGAGTTTGTATTATTTATATAATTTTTTATTTAGAAACTCATATGATTTTGTTACGTGTGCACAGTTTTATTGTATATGTACATCAGATTTCGAAAATAATTAAGTCCTCGTCTTAATATCTAATTATTAAGATTCGCATTATATCTAAAAGACAATATTTGTGCTGTAGCCTAAACATGGGCTTAGTTTACGGTGAGCATGTTACCATTGGAATTACAGTGAAGTGCCTGATATTCTGTAAACTCCAATCAAATCGTATGAAATCCTTTAAAATCCTTTAAAATCTATGGGATTTCATACGAGGTATGAACGCGAATTTTTTCAGCTGGGTAAAATAACCTCAACTTTTTTTATCAGAAGAAGAATTGGATAACAACACTGTAAACAGTTGACAACTATGTTGACATCTGCATTGAAAATTATAACGACATTCACAACTCATAATATACCAATATACGATTGTATACTTTAAGAAAAATTTGAGTCTCTGTTTCTTGTTGCAGAATTAAGTTCACAGTTCGAGTGTTTACCTAATGGCGCCCCTATTCCTGGTGTTCCTCGTGGCGCAGGTTTTGCTTTTTCTTCTCACAGACATTTTCCTGGAATGTCTCTTCCGCCTGCCTGACTAATTGTTCTGTCGGATCTCCACCACCTGCCGAGCTTTCTCTTCGTGTCAGGTACAGATCTCCTCAACATGGCGATCCACTTCTTCATGCCAGGCCCAGGTCTCGTCTCAGTCAAACTGTTTCTCGCTTGATTGGATATAGGTTTGGAGAACTTGAATTTATTCGACTTAGTCCCCACAACAATCCGAATCGGATATTCGAACTTCGAAGATACGTTTTTCCTCCCAATAAACAAATGTACTTGAAAACACAAAATAATGCCCTTAAGCCCATGCCAACCCAAGAGCAAATTGTATTATCAACGTCCAATTGTGACGACTGGACAATATTGGACAAACACTCAAGCACTCAAACATTTCTTCGTGGAATATATGAAGCTACTTTGTTACGGCCAAAACGGGTGAAAATAAACATAAGCAGTGGGGCGGTTCAAGAATTGACCACAGAAGAAATCGCCGAAACTCCATTGAAGAACAACAAAGCAATCAAAAAGATTTTCAGAGTATATCGTGTGTGAACCCCGTCGCGAAAGTTCGTCTTCTATGGACAGACATTCTTCAGAAAGGACTTTTCCAATTGACAGACTCCATTCTTCTGCTAGCTCTCCTCCTCCTGCCGAGCCTCACCTTCGCATCAGATCCAGGTCTCCTCCTGCCAGGCATCCTTCTTCTCTCGTACTTAGATTCATACCTGAAGAACTTAGCTTTGTTTGACTTATTCCCCACAACAATCCCACGCGGATATTTGAACTTTGAAGATATACTTTTCCTTCCAATAACCCGATTTGAGTGAGAACCAAAAATGGTGTTCTTTTGCCCATTCCAACCAAAGGACAAATTGTATTATCAACGCCTAGTGGTGACCTGTTTGCAATATTCGAAGAATCTACCTACCTAAATATTTTTCGGGCAATATATTTACATGTTATTCGGGCGAGAGTACAAGAAAAATATAACACAGACAGTAAAGTACTGACCCTAGAAGAAAACGCAGAATGTCCTGTTGGTCCCCACAATCCAATCACAAAGCGTTTTAGAGTATTCCGTGTGTAAAACACAATTATTTTCACCGCATATTCGATATAAAAAATCTTTTCAGGGTGGCCTTTGAACTTGGAAATGACATTGAATTTCTTTTTGATCGAAAACTTTACAAATATTTAGATGAAGAATCTACCCAATCACATGAAATACCAAACATTTCATACATATCGTGAGACAGAATGCGGTTTAAAATAAGTTTGATTTCACCTTTTTTTTAATGTAAAGTTCACTTGGTAATTTTTTCAATCAGGAAATCAATCAGGTCACAACGCGTAATTCTACATTCTTTTACTCTAAAAGTTATTATAAGTCTTGATTTTGAAGCGTACAGTTTCAGTTTAATGCATTTTATAATGCAGTTTGGCAGACTTACACAATGAAAAATTGGAAGCGTTAACAATTTGAGATTTTTCATAAAAAACGCTTCAAGTTGATTAACTGTAAATATAAGTTGATTCATGATTTTAAAAATTGAATTGTAGCTTGGGTATCAAAAATTTAACTATAATTGATTTTACAAGACGCTTCTGAATCTGGTTAACAACAAAACACTTTCATTCAGTTTAAAATGCTTACAAAATATTGTTTATGTCTAAAATATTCCATTTCTAACCCATGCAATTTAAAATATTTTATTTAGAATAAAAAAAAAACTTTAGAGTATTTAATAATATTTTAATGTCCATTTAAAATGCGCAATTTTAAATTAAATATTAAGAGCCAAACCATTTACAACTGAATTGTTCAAAATAGAAAGTCTTGAATCGTTATATTTTCAGAGTCCGAAATTTAAATTATGAACGTTACGAATGTAATTTTTCCATTTACAACATTTTTAATCTGTCTAGGTGAGTTTTAAAGTTTGCTGGATCAATAAAAGTGGTTTAATCAGTATTATTATTATTGTCTTGTAAGGCTATTGCTCTACGCCTTTTCTTATTTTAAAACCACAATGAAACATAGGTCTATAGACAGGTCATCCGCTTTGCTAAAGTATCATTTAAGTCCTTCAGCAAGAACCGCCAGGTAAAACTCGACTTCACTGGGTATGGGCCTGTAAACATTTTTTCTTCACTTAGTTGGGCTTAGAATCACACTATAAATTCAATCACAACCAGTGATATCCCGCGGTTGCATCCGACTTTATTAGAAGTACTCGAAATTGCCTGGGCATTTGGCCAGGGGAGAGGAAAACTACTGAAAACTACCTTGTTATGTTATTCCAACAGACATAGAAGTTTATTTCGGAACTTTTTGAGTCATTATTTTCTTTTTGATGTATTTTTCCTTCTTTTAGTGTTTTTATAAAAATATATTTTTTAATACGATACAATGCAATAATTATTTTTAAAGTTAATAACAATTTTAAGAAATTATTTTAATAATCAGGTGTATCATTTTTTCACGATTAGAACGCTTAGAACTTCTAGTTTAGAACCCTGAGCGGAAGTAGTTAAGCTATGAGAATTCTGAAACACCACTACGTAGTTCCAGCTACCGCCGACAGATCACCTTGATTCCACTTGTATCCCACTTCTGACACCAAAATTGTTCCTGTGACAGTCTACGATTAAATTGGCGCGAAAACTAAATTTATTTTAATGGTACTTCAACTTGTAAAAATAAATATTTTTACTTTTAAATCATTGGTTCATTCTACACTGAGAGTAGACACTCTCTCCTCGTCCGGTCTCTGACTTGAGAAAACCATCGATGCACAAGTAGTCTAGGTCTGAGTTGTAATTGGGCTTTTCAAATTTATTTAAAACTATATTTGATTTAACTGAGAATGTTAATATTAGAGAAAAAAATAGTAGTTATTAAATTGAAAAGGGATAAACTCAATAAAACACCGGGAGTTCCGAATTAAAATTTGAGTATATTCTGACCACTGAATTGCAATAAAGAATTCTCCAATTCCAACGTTACAAAATTCAAGGAGATCGGAGGCAAAAATTCCGCGTCGCGAGTCAGTCTAAATCTGATCTCGGAAATCGATCGCGCAGCGATCCATACATCTCCCGCGCAATCCTACTCTCACTCACACTCAGACGTCCAACCAATCAAAAGGCAAATTTGTACCCCCAAACTGACTAAACCATGATCTAAGTCTTACGTCAACCTATGGTCCAAACCCGGCCTAGTTCGCTTCCTGAAAAACTCCCATTAAACACGTTCCCTCAATTTAGGCGCAAATCTCATTTCACGCTTCACTATCAAAAACGTCAAGTAATTAATGGTACTAAAAGTTTCATTAGTTATTAAAACTTTTGTCCTACTAAAAATCAACTGAAGTTCTATTTCATCTAGTTCATAAAACAATGCTCTCCTCAGTTATTTGATTATTCTACACAAAATCTCGAAGTCCCTTTTCAAAATCTTAACTAACCGCTTTGAGCAAATTTCCTTTTGAGATTCATTCGAATTACGATCTTTTCGTTCTCATTTTCGTATTCTAAACTAAGCTGGAAATAAATCCTGAAACAACAACATTATTTCCAGAACACGTGCAATACAATAAAGCAAATTAAAATTCAGCTACAGAGTCAGTTCGCTTTTCTAAAATACCAAGTCTCTCCCAATATATTATATCTGTAAACCTTTGAACTTGATTTATTTAATAATTATATTATTGTATACCATTAAGCCATTTCCCTTTCGGGGTAGGCGTGACACTACCCGATTCGGGTAGTGTTTCTAGGTTGATAACTTGTAGTAAATAACTACAAGTGTGGGCTCACCACACCCACGATGTGCCAACAGCACTCAGTTTTTTCGAATTATCACCCCCATCCAAGTGCTAACCGCGCCCAACGCTGCTTAACTTCAGTGATCTGACGAGAACTGGTTTTTTCAGCGTGGTATGGCTGTTGGCCATAAAATTAAATTAAATCCGTATAATCCCAAAATCATCATAAATTCGTATTCAAACAGCTCGCGCTATTTTGAACGTCCAAGAGGTGCTGCCTCTAACGAATAGTAAAGGTATTATTGAACAATTGTCGATTGTTGCATTACCTAAGTCGGTAATTAAACTGTCGGTTATGTAGACCCCTGGCGAAGATCCTGGACACGGCCAATAAGGATGGTCCCCCTGATCAGGGATTCTCTAACTTCTGAAACTTTCTAGAATTTTGTTTCTCTAGGAGTTCTGATCAAAGTGGATCTATCTCTGATGATTTTCTATCCATCGATCTTTCTAGAAGATTTGAACCCGAGAAGTTTTCCATCCGCCCAAAACTGGTGAAAAGTGAAAGAAGCATAACGGGAAAATGAGTAATCTTAGGCGAACAAGCTCGTCTTGAAACACCATGAGAACAATAATTTGCAGAGCAGGTCACCCTTCAGAATATTAAATGATATTCTGAGTGGGTGCTCAACGCTTCCAAATTGTCTATCCTTGATGGTTCTTAAATAAGCCGTTGTCCTACAAGAACTAAGGTGAGACAACAGTGTTGAATCCTTTGAAATCTCTTATCACTTTGTTGTTTTGATTATTGTATTTACGATTTATCTGATAAATCCTGTTGTTTACATGTTTTTCTATAAAAATATGGGTAGTGTCAAAGAAAATAGTCTATTTACACACTGTTTATTGCAACATCAATTACAAATAAATTTACTTGAAAATCTTTTAATTATAAAGAAATGATCAAACTTCTTCGGGGTTTCTATACTTTTACTGAAAAAGGGGTTTGAATTTCAACGGTCCTGGGAGGCCCGGTTTGCCTTTTAACGTCACGATTTTAGTTTGCCGTCCTGAGGATTAAATTAAGATAATGGTTGGGCCAAAAATCAGGTTCCTGGAAATGAGTTTTCTATGATTTTTCCAATTGAAGTAATATTATTAGTCATTCATTATGAGAAAAGAACATTCTTTTTTATTAACATATTCTAAAATTACAATAAATAATTATTTAATAATACTTACTGTAATTTAATTTTTCCGGCTGTCGCTTCTTACAAATTCATTTTTTCCTAATTCTGGAAACGGGTAAAAATAATTTTTACATATAGTTATTTGATTGAAAAAGGTTTTATTTAAAAAATGGTTTTGACGATTTGAGCCATAGTAAGATTTACTTTCAAACTATCTTAAATTTCCCAAACTATATGTTTAAATTTTTTAAATTGTAAATACACGTTGAAATCGAACTTATTTTAAATGGCATAGTGATTGGATAAATTTTTTTTCAATTTGTAAAATTTTTGGTAAAAAACAAACTCACTGTCCTTTCCCGTAATGCCCGGGATTCTCGGTCTAGTGGTCGCTCTGGAAAGGTATATCCATAAACGTGGGGTAAGCATAAAAATCGAGCGCAAAGCGCCAGGTTTGACAGAGTCGCGCTATTGTTATTATTTTTATTTTTTTATTAACGGTGTGAAGAATCGTGGTTCACACACGATATACTCTGAAAATGCTTTTGATTGCGTTGCTTTTCTTTAATGGAGTTTCCGCCATTTCTTCTGTGGTCAATTCTTGAACCGTGCCGCTGTTCATGTTCATTTTCACCCGCTTTGGCCGTGACAAAATAGCTTTATATATTCCACGAATAAATGTTTGATTGTTTCCGTTTTTGTCCAATATTGCCCAGACGTCACCAGTGAACGTTGATAATACAATTTGCTCTTCGGTTGGCATGGGCTTAAGGGAATTATTTTGTGTTTTCAAGTAAATTTGTTTATCGGAAGGAAAAACGTATCTTCGAAGTTCGAATATCCGGTTCTGATTTTTTTCGGGTGTAAGTCGAATAGATCCAAGTTCTTCAAATCCATATCCAAGTATGCGAGAAAAAGTTTGCCTGATAGGAGACCTGGACCTGGCACGAAGAGGTGGCTCGGCAGGTGGTGGAGATCTGGCAGAAGAACTGGGTCTGGCAGGACGAGGCTGTCTGTCAGAGGAAGAAGCAGAAGGTTCGCCGCGAGGAACGCCAGGAATAGGGGCGCCATTAGGCAAACACTCGAACTGTGAACTGAATTCTGCAAGAACAAATAGAGCGTTACATTTTGCTTAAAGTAGACAATCGTAGGTTGGTATATCATGAGTTGTAAATGATATTGTAATCAAGAGGCAGGATTCTCTAACCGCCTATACATTTTTCTCGCTGAACAGCTTTGGCCCATAGAAACTTGCAAAACAAATTTTTTTTCTCTCTCAACTTGCCCTAGATCAGCCAATCCTTAGATTTTTTTCATAAAATTTACAAAAAATATTCTTTGTGATATTCCAAAATTGAAGTAAGTAACATATACAATTTTTTGTTTAGTCAACAGTTATAACTTTCTACCTGAGACATTGTATAAATCATACACTAATAAGCTCAAGGTATACATATGTTTTCTAATGAAATAATTATTTAAAATATCTCCTTATTGACAAATTAGGAATATTTTATTTCGGCCGCGCGGCTGTTTTATTTGCACGTATGTATCAACTCGACGCGCTCACGTCGAAATGCATCTTGAGTTGTTGAAAAAAATTCAAATATTCTTAGAAAAAAGATCAAAATGTGCATTTATTCGGAGAAATTGTATAAATAGTTAACAGTTTTGTCAATTGAAAAAATATGATAGCAAGAAATCACTAGAAAGACATTTTAAGTTTATTTTACGGAACGAAAATTAAGCCTATTCATTCAGACAAAACAAAACAGGTAAGAGGATGATGCTTTTGTTTCAAGACAATTTTATCTCTGAGTGTAATAATTAGAAATAACAAACAAATTACGCCTGCTCATAAATTTGTTCATTACATCATTAAACAATTTTGTTCATACCAAGTATAACGTGCAGCTGCCATTGAAAGATTTTTGTCCAAGCCAATTTTTTTGGTCAATTATAAAATTTATTTATTTTTTATTCAATTTTGAAGTGTGCCACTGTTTTAAAGGTTACGAAATTCCATAAAATAGGTATTTACTCCTATAAGCTCCTATAACCAATAAAAACTATATAAGTCGGTAGCTAAGCAAGTGTAAGAGATAATGGAAAACTGAGTGACCCTTTTCGACGGAGAAGGTGTAGATCTCGAGACAGTGAGGGTACGTGGGTTTGCTTTCGAAGATGACAACATTGTTATGGCAGAATCAATCGAGGACTTGCAAAGAATGTTGAATAAACTTAATACAAACACAAAGAACAGGGGCCTCAAAATTAACGTAAATAAAACAAAAATTATGGTGTTTGAAGGAAAGGGTGAGAAAACAATGTGCAACATTGTTCTAAATGATGAGATAATAGAGCAAGCTGATAAAAACGTATATCATGTTAGCCATTTTACAAAAATAGTAAATAGTCAGTTTCTTGAAAATAATAATCTTACTGCATTCCCACAAAAAAATCGACAAAATGTGACTAATGTTAATCAGCATAACAATACAGCATAAATGACATTCTATTAAATTTCTTATCTAAATGTTGAAAGTGCTGATATTTTTTGATGCTGCATTGTATTAATATATCACATTAGCTTTCATAAAACGTCCTTTGTGCAATATTCAATGAAAAAAAAGATATCATTCGATAAATTGAGGTAAACATGTATGCCTCAATTGCAGGATATCCTAATAGTATTCATAGGTAACCCTGCAGATTGGAACGCATCTTGAGCTTAGCGTCTCTATTTTAAAAGTTCTTTTAGGATCCCGAAGGAATCTACCTTCTTTATGAACCATTTCATGCACCAAATTAGAACATAGAAGAGCTCCTAAATCAAAATTAGATTTCCAACTACCTCCTCTCCTGGCTCATTAGATACAAAATTTAACAAAAGCAAAAAGGAATGAGTCAACGAAAAGCAACCTCTTACTCATTCCTTATTATTTCTCCGTAATTTGTATACTACTACGGAGCAACTCACAGGAAATTAATAGTTCCTCATTAGGGAAAAATTCTAAATAATCTAATTGTTTATAACATTATTATTTTCCTAAATCGAAAAACGTCCAAGGATATCGCCAAGGCGAATCCAGAAGTGTACAACAAATGGAAAAATCGGAATATTAAATTATTATATTCACCAAAAGTATAGAGCATGACAGCCATGGATAAGGCTAGGGTACAGACAATCATCTCTTCTAATTATAAGACACACTGACTAATGTATTAATAGTGAATTCGATTAACAATGTAACTAATGAATATTCCACTGCTTTATTAGCTTATATTTTGACACTATAGTCGCTATCTTTTAGATTCAAGGTGTGAAGCTTCTCTTTCTTAGATGTTTACACTTGATAAGAGTCAGTTCTATCCAAACAAATTTGTTATCGACTGCATTAAAACTGATGTCACACTTTATGTAACTTTCCACGTTTTTGGGAGAGCTGGCTTCACGTGGCAAATTTGTATATTGTCCACTATGATCGCTTATTTGAATCTTCGAAAAAAATATATATAGGATGATAAATGGTAGAATATTAAGGGTTGTAAATGATGAATGTGAATCATGTTCAAAACTTCGCTTAGGATGCTTATGTACGCGTGAGAATAGCGAGCTCCCATTGGTCATTTACAACTCTCTTTTGTTTAAAAACTTTTATACGGGCCTCGCATAGAGCGAGACTCTTTTATTGGTAGATTTAAAAAACTCTTGCGGACGTTTATTCATTCACTATGCAACCATCTTAAAATCATAATAACTAGAAATTAGAACTTGAAGTAAGAGAGAGATAGAGAAGATAGCGTCACCGCGGCGAAAGGAGGTAATGTGTTAAGGGACGTCAGCAGTGACGTCAACAAGGCGGCAGGGCCAGTAGAGGCGAGAGTCGCGAGTACAGCGCCCGCGAAGCTCGACGCGCGCATCTCCCTTCAACGATTGTCTACCCTCTCTGCTCGACTCCCACGCAACGCTCACGCAGCCTCCACGTTAAAAGGGCGTGCACGGGCCCAGAACGTCAGAAGTGTTTGGGAGCTGGTAGCCAGAGCCCTCATACTAAATCCTACAGCTGAAAGCCAGCCCTAGGTACCTACAGCTGGAAGCCAGCCATAGGTCTTGGCGAGCAATCCATTGCCGTGACCAACCAAACGGACACTCAATCTTCAGGTCTCTCGATCTTCAGGAGCCTCCAGCTGGAAACCAGCTAGAGGCCGCCTTGACGACTTATCTCCATCACCCTCTTCTGAGGACGAGCCTAAAATTCAATCATTAAAACAAACTCCGACTCTCTCTGTAAAATTATGCTAAGACACAGATCACAAATAAAAACTTAACCGAAATTCAATTCTTTCTCTTGTTATTTACTTCTCCCCCTTCTTTCCTCCGCTAACGGTTTAGCTGGCATACCAGCCTGCCCGTTTCCGCTGAGATAGCTGGCATACCAGCCATTTCAACCGATACACTAACTTCATCCCTTTCCCACTTACTAACGAATTGAATCTCCGCTAATCATATTCTTCTCACGAGAAAATCGAAATAAAAAACGCCCGCTCAACTCGCTATCTCTTTCTATCTCAGGAGGTAGATACATCAATCCCTCTTTCCACCTCCATTGACATTTATCCTCTCAATCCCTCCTCTTGTACTCTCCAGATCACTCTTCCAACCTGCTGTCTCTTTCTATCTTACGAGATAGACACATCATTCCCCCTTTCCACCTCCCACGACATTTATCCTCTCACTCCCACCTCTTGTACTCTCCAGATCACTCTTCCAACCTGCTGTCTCTTTCTATCTTACCAGACAGAAACATCACACCCTCCTTTGACCTCCCTCGAAATCTACCAACCATACATGCCTCCTCTACAAAAATGGCAACGTTTCCTCTCACTCCCTTCTATAGTTCCCCTAACTCGCCTATCTCTTATTATCTAATGAGAGAACTCCTCACTTTCTCTTAGTAGAAAAAAATCCATTATCCCCGACGATTATCCTTCTTACTGCTTCCAACAAATCCCTCCCAAAAGTAAGGAGCATATCAAGACTATTGACGGAATAAAATTTTGCTACAGTAGTTTTTTGTTCAGTTTTTGACAAGAAATTTTTATGTACACCAGTTCGAATTTTACTTTTGACGAGAATATTTACAACTGTCGTTTTACTATTTCAAACCTTATATTTAAACGGCTTTGAGAACGTTTCTATAACATTAGTATAACGGCTAATGTAGAAATCGTATGCCCGCCGGAAAAGTGAAGAAAAGAACGACATTTTTATTTGAAAAGCTTCAGAGGTCGTATTTTTAAACTTCCAATTTTAAATTGCGAAGAGATTAATTTTTCACTCAAGTTGAGAAGTAAATTCTCTCTTGAGGAATGGAAAGTTTTACTATAGATTATTTTAATTTATCTCTTCAATTGTCATAAACAAATCGATGGATAAAACTCTCATCTGATGTACTTTTGGCGTTTGGATGAATTTATATATTGACTTCGTATTTAGGTCATAAAATATTTTTAATTCATCATAACACAAAACTAAGAGAAAACAATTGCTATTGTTCTAAAAAGATTTTACAAACGAAATGGCTTATTTCGCCTTTTCTAACGAAGACAATTAAATCGAAAGAAATCCTTTGAAATACCGTGAAAACATACAAAATACATACATTTCAACTTTTTGTCCACTTTTAACTTGGTGTGAGTTAATATTTGATTCAATTTAGCAAAAATAATTGTTGGAACAAATAATTATATAAGTGCTATAAACTTGCAGTTTTTTGTTAAATGTTTAACTTTGCTTTGCCCTTTTAGGTATGAACAAATAATAAATAAACCTTCGAGAGAATCACATTTTAAACAATCTCTTTCTTTTTTATGAATATATTTTTCTGAAATAAAGCAGATATTTAAAATATTCTTCAAATTTTTTATATTGAACATAATAAATGTAAATTTTCCTTGAAATAGTTACTTAGAGTCTTTTTACTGAAATTAATATCAATATGTATGATTTGTTCCTAACTGAAATTTCAAAGAAAAGCTCAAAATTAACTCACTAAGTGAAAAGCGGACCAAAAAGTCTAAGAGATGAGAAAAAACCGCAACTTTTTAGCACTTATTTAAGAGAAGATAGTTATGAACAATAATAAATCGTTTAAACAACTATGTTAACTAGCATTATTTATTACTTTATTAAATAAAAAGTGGGCAAAAAGTTGAAAATTTCAGAAGAAACCATGAAAGAGAACAATTTTAATACCTTTCCAATTTGCACTTTTCGCTCTGCTTATCTACTGTTTTTCGAAATTAAGGGTTGCAATACAGAACTAGATAAGCAAAAACATCGGAATTTTTTAGTAGAGCGAAATAACATCCTGTAAAATCAAAATCACCATTTAAAAATACCACAAAAGTTTACTTCTGAGCTGAAGTGTTTCTGAATTGAAGCCAAAAAAGTATGATTAAAAAAAATTATCCAGTTCCGAGAAATAAAATGTGGAAGTTTAAAAGCTCAAAGTAATATGAACCTAAAATTGAAACAGGCTCAGTTGAGGACCACGAAAAAAGTGCAATTCTCAGTTTAAACAAAAACCAAAGACTCACTCTTAAGATATTGAGTTGCTAAGTTGAACTAAAATGAGTTTGATTACAGAAAGTTCAGCAATTTCGAGTAAATCATTCAAGAAGTTGGGGGTTCCAATTTCATGGGCACTTTTGAATTCCCAATCTCTTCATTACTAAATTAAAAATGAGATTTCAATAAAATCCTTTTAACACAAGATATATTTGATTTTTTAGGAATTTTTGATGCAAGAAGCTTATTTTCAGTAAAAATGTTGCTATTCTAGTTCTGTTCATTCAATTTACCTAGATATGACTCGCATTTCTGGGAGATTTTCAGCTTCTTAGGGCCAACAGAAAACTTTGTATGAAAGATTGAATTTTCACAAAATACATGAATTTTCACAAAATACATGAATTTTCACAAAATACATGAATTTTCACAAAATACATAAATTTTCACAAAATACATGAATTTTCAACTAAAAAAGTTATTTTCAACCAAAAAGATGAATCCTAAACCAAGAGGATACATTTCAAAACCAAACTGACGATTCATTAACCGAAATGATTGATTTTTAACAAAGATGTTGCACTTTCATTCAAGTACTTGAATTTCCAAACAAACTGATGGATTCTCAACGAAATATTAAAAAGTTGCTATTTCAACCAGAAAATATATTTTTTTGGATCAGGAACAGTTTATTGTAATCAAAAAGGACAAATTTTCGAGCAAGTAGTTTAATTTTCAACTAGAAAAGATAAATTCCTAATCAGAAATAATTTTTATACAAAAAAGTCCAATTTTTGACAGGCCGAATAAAAAATAATTAGATAGTTCTAATAGTTCGAATTTGAATTGTTTTTACTAGTTGAATTTTCCATAAAAAAGAAAATAAACACATATCCAACCTGAAATGAAACAGTTAAAGTTTCAGTCTGAAGGTGCTCTCATTTGGAGATCTACGACAACTTCCACGTAGAAATTCACAGGTCAAAATCAATGTAATTTCCTAATTCACGTAGAAATCCACAAGGAGCTCCACGGATAACTCCTCGTGAATTTTTCCTTCTAGGCTACATAACGTCAAGTTTTTTCTCATGACAAGCTGACTTGAATAACAACATAGTGAATAGCTGACAACTATGTTAACAACTACATTGACAATTACAAACATATTCACAACTCATGATATACCAACATGCGATTGTGTACTTTAAGACAAATTTAATCTCTTGTTTCTTGTTGCAGAATTCATTTTACAGTTCGAGTGATTGCCTAATGGCGCCCCCATGCCTGGTGTTCCTCGTTACGGACCTTTTTCTCCTTCTCCCGATTGATATTCCCTACAGTGGACTTCTCCTCTTGCCAGATCTCATTCTGTTGCCGGGTTTCCTCCATCTGTCGAATCTTCTCTTTGTGCCAGCTCCAGGTCTCCTCTCGCCAGACAACATTCTTCTGCCGTGTATCCTCTGTCTGCCTAGCCTCCTCTTCGTGCCAGGTCGAGGTCTCCTGTTGCCAAACATCATTCATCTACCGGGACTCCTCCACCTGTCGAACCTTCTCTTTGTGCCAGGTCCAGGTCTCCTCTTGCAAGACATCATCCTTCTGCCGTGTATGCTCTGTCTGCCTAGCCTCCTCTTCGTGCCAGGTCGAGGTCTCCTGTTGCCAAACATCATTCATCCACCGGGACTCCTCCACCTGTCGAACCTTCTCTTTGTCCCAGCTCCAGGTCTCCTGTTGCCAGATATCATTCTTCTGTCGGGTCTCCTCTGTCTGCCGAGCCTCCTCTTCGTACCAGGCCCAGGTCTCCTCTTGACAAACATCATTCTTCGGCCGGAACTTCTCCACCTGCCATGCCTCGTCTTCGTGCCAGGTCTCCTCTCGCCAGGCATCATTCTTCTGCCGGGTCTCCTCAGTCTGCCGAGCCTCCTCTTCGTGCTAGGTCGAGGTCTCCTCTTGCCAAACATTATTCTTCTGTCGGGACTCCTCCACCTGTCGAACCTTCTCTTCGTGCCGGGTCCAGGTCTCCTCCTGTCACGCATTCTTCTTTTGATATACTGGGATTTACACTTGAAGGACTTTTGAAGGACGTTTGACTTTTCCCCACAACAAACTGAACCGGATATTCGAACTTGCAAGATACACTTCTCCTTCCGATATACCAATTCTAATTAGAGGCAAAAGTCATGTCTTCAAGCCGATGCCAACCCAAGAACAGATTGTATTATCAACACTCAATGGTGACGTCTTCGCAATATTGCACGAGAACATTATCCGCAACCAAATTGATTTTTCGTGGAATCTTTTTGCATATTACTCTGAAGGGAAAACGGGAAAAAATTAACATTTACAGCGTTACAGTTAACATATTTCGGGGTTCTTGAATATTGTTCATTGCAAGGGGTGATTTATCCCTACATTTACTTTACTGAGTTTGGAAAATTGATCAAAACATACGTGTTAAATTTTAATTTAGGAGCGCTTTTTTCAGTACATTCCTTATTACATTCATTATATTTGAACATCAAAGACATGTCCCGAGGAACGTCTTTTTTAAGGAATAAGACAACGTTTGTTTAATTAAAAAATTCCGATTCGATCTTGAGAAATTAAAAAAAAAAACTGTTTTTGGGGGTTAGGTTTGAAGGTGGTTTTCATACCTTCAATAGCCGAATTTGAACATAGCCGTTAAAAGCCAAATATTTTTTCAGTGAGATATAAAATTTTGAAACTTTGTTCAATAAATAATATTTCGTTACATTCAAAGAAAAACGTAAATTTTAGGAGTGAGACCTGCAAAAATAGGGCGATTACGAATACAAATGATAAAATTTAAATTTAAAACATATGTCGTTTGAATGTTCCAAAAGCAATAAATTAATTGTAGGTATGAATTAGTTCTTACAATATACAGTTAAATGCAGCGGGTCTGAAAGCTTCTGTATGAAAAAGCTGTCAAAAAAGTCACATTCACACATGTAAAAAAAACCCTTCGGCATACAAAATATGAGCGCTATTTTGTAAGAAATAAGTTGATGTTTTTTTGATTAAGAAATTCCGATTTGTTTTTGAGATATTCAAGAAAAATTGTTTTTGAGGGTGAACTTTAAGGGTGGTTTTTACCCCTCAAATCGACGAATTAGCACGTTACAAAAAATACGTGTCTACTATTTTGGTATGTACTAAAACACATTGCGAAATGAAGAAAATCGGTGAGGTACATCTCGGGAAGCAATAAATTAACTCAATAAGAGTACAATATACCGTGAAATTCAGCTCATTTGAAAGTTTCTGAATAAAAAAAATATTAACAAAATCGAAGAATGGAAAAAAGGTGGCATATGTTAAGTTTATTGTATGAGGAGGGGATTACTTCGAAGAACATAAAATAAATTTGGAAGAATAATGAGCTGTTGGTCTTTTATTTAAAAAGTCTAACCTTTTTTTTATCAAAGTAGTATGTTAATATGATTTTTCAGATGACAAAATTTCTTGTATGATATACAGTCATACAAGAAAATATAATAAAAATCTCATATGAAACTTCATTTCCAAACAAAAGTGTTTTATTTTTCGAGGCTTGAATTTAGTAGGAGCCATCCATATACCACGTGGACAATTTTCTTGGGGGGAGGGGGGCACGAGGTGGAAAAGTGGGGGTCAGCAAATAAAAATTGACTACGTGGAATATGGAGAGCCCCCACTAAATTCAAGCCTC
>CAKNYM010042923.1:11747-26412 GCA_932195095.1 Andricus curvator | reverse complement strand
AAGATCCTGTCTAATGTTATCCTAAGTAGACTAACTCCTTTTGCCGAAGAAATCATTGGGGATTACCAGTGTGGATTCCGCCGAAACCGATCTACAAGCGATGAAATGTTTACAATTAGACAACTGTTAGAAAAGAAATGGGAATTTAAAGAAGCAGTACATCAGCTATTTATCGATTTTAAAAAAGCTTACGACTCTATTATACGCGCGCGAATGTACTGGATCCTAGAGTTCTTGGGTGTGCCAAGAAAATTGGTTAGACTTATCGAAATTTGCTTAAGCGGCAGTAAGGGTAGAATACGCGTAAACGGTAGTTTATCTGAAGAGTTTTCGATCCGCGATGGCCTGAAACAGGGCGATGCACTTTCGTGCGTCCTTTTTAACTTAGTTTTAGAATACGTGGTTAGGCAAGTGCAGGCGAATCCGACCGGTGCTACCCTCAATGGGGTAATACAAATTCTTGGATATGCGGATGATCTCGGCGTACTAGGGGATGATAAAGAAACGGTAGCTAAAAATGCAGAAATCTTGATCGCAAAAGCCAAAGAGATTGGCTTGGAAGTTAGCGAATCGAAGACAAAATATATGACCGTCGTCAGGTCCGGACAAAGTAATCAAGACGGGGATCTAATGGCCGGAAATATGAAATTCGAAAGGGTTAACGAGTTTAAATACCTCGGGTCTATTATAACTAGCGAAAATAAGATTAAAACGGAAATCAATGCGCGGCTACACGCTGGCAATGGGTGCTATTATGCAGCAAACACGCTACTAAAATCGCGATCGCTATCTAGAAACATCAAAGTAAGAATTTACAAAACGATAATAATGCCGGTCGTCATGTACGGGTGTGAAACGTGGGCGCTGACGAAAGGAGAAGAGAATAGGTTTAGAGTTTTCGAGAATAAAGTACTTAGAAAAATCTATGGTCCAAAAAGGGACGAAGAGACCGGCGAGTGGAGAAAACTGCATAATGATGAGCTGCACGCTCTCTACGGGTCAGCAAATATTAATAGAGTAATTAAAGCGCGTAAATTAAGATGGGCGGGCATGTAGCAAGAATGGGCAATGAAAGAACAGTGGCGCAAGTTTTAAGAGGGAGACCGACTGGTAAGAGACCCCTAGGCAGACCGAGAAACAGATGGGAGAAAAATGTAAGGGATGATCTAAAAGAACTAGGACATGATTACTTAAACTGGATGGAGAATGCACAAGATAGAGATGTGTGGCGGTCTCGGGTAGATGAGGCAATGAACTTTCGAGTTCGAACTGCTAATCTATAATAATAATAATGGCCGTTGAAGAAATGTTGTTGAAATCTGAAGAAATGTGCATTCCTGAAAATGGAAGTTCCTTAGCTAGGGCATGTGACCTCTGTTAAAGGCATCGAACCAGGAGAGACGAAATAACACGCTTTTTTGGAATTTCCAACTTGCTTAAGTCGTACCAAACATTTTATTGGCATGAAAGTACTGAAAGTTATTATACTGACTTAAAGAGAGCTTTAGTTTACATTCCGGTACTTTAACTTTTCCATCCATCAAGGGCAACTGAGCCTCACACTGACGCGAGCCCAAAAGGATTAGCATGAAAATGTACCCAGTGTTTGCCATCAGCAGGAGAACAATCGAAACAAAGCGATTTTATCACTTTGTAGTAAATTGGAGTTGGTGGCAATAGTGTGGGCAGTATGGCGGTTCAGAGCCCTACTGATCAATATCAAATTCACAATTTTCACAGGTTGTGCGGCTCTGATTCTCATAATGCCCCCGTACAAAGAACCCAAAAATCCCTAAGATAGCGATGTCTTTTAAGTGAATTTCATTTCGACATTATACAATGACCTGTGACAAAGCTTCCTCACGTGGATGTTTCGAGTCGAGCACCAGTCGTGAGTCCCGAGGAACTGTCAGTTGCACTGTCAGTGTTCACAATAATATCTTTAGAAGTCGAAGTATGCAGACGAAGAGCTGAAACACAAAAGAGAAATGTGAATGAAACCAGAAATAGAACCTACCAGACGGGAACTAGGAGAAGTAAAGAACTACGTGTGGAGAGAAGGTATTTTTTACAAGGATGACGGAAATAACTAGTGATGCATAACGATACGAGATGCTCAGTTATCTCGCTCAATCTCTCTTTTGTTTTAATCGTCTCATCTGGTTCCTCGCCCAAATTCTCGATGGAAACGTCATTGAAGTAAATGTTAAATGATGGTTAATAAACGACGCACAGAAAAGTCAACCTCAAATTTAGATTCGAAGCGATTACATAAAAAGGGCCGGTAGTACCATGAATAAGCTGTTATTAAAGATGTTGAGAAACACCAAAACTATAAAGAATTTTTAATGATTAAAAAATTGCTAATTTTATGGTTTGTTTAAATAAACTAAGCACATATTTATTTCCTTAAAATTTTACAGTAAATAATCAACTGAAATGCTCAAAAATATATTCTTCTTAACTTTCGCAACTTCTTAACCATATAACGACTTTTCCTAGTGAGTTGTATTTAATAAATTTTCACTTATTCTATATTTCATATTTTTGTTTAGAAATTTTTAATGTCGTTTTAGTCTATATACTTCCATTTTTATTTCATACACAAAAATAATAATCATATAATTATATATGTATACCATATATATATATATGTGTGTGTGTGTGTGTGTGTTTAATTTAAATAGTTTATTATAAGTTAAATGCAACAAACAAAAAATACCAATATTACACTGGTCTACAGACAAAAATTTCTGTATGCTGCGATATTCGAAAATGGATGTTGACCAGTGTTATATTTTAATTTAATCCTATTCTAATTTTCTTCTTAGTCCGATTTTTTATTGATTTTTAATTTTTGACTATCGAAAAATTGCTTTAAAATTTCGTAAATAAGTTAAAGTATATTATTTTGTAATTTATAATTTCAAACTTTTAAATTGTTTATTCATCTCCCGGATGTTAATAAAACTAAAAAATTCGAAAAGCGATCAAAGAAATAATACTTACTAGTCTAAAATTTATATAAAGAATAGAGTATGGATTATACTATTTTCCATTTTTTTCACAATCAGATAAATTCAGACAAGCGTAAACGAAATGAAATATTGAATCGAGTTGTATCTGCTATGCGGAAAAATTGAATATGTTAGAATGGTGGAAATAGAATAAAAGCTAGCACCAAAATCTAGTTCGAATAGCTGGTCACGCGCCGTCAAAGTTGAAGAAAATACATGGTCAGTTTGATCAAAACAATCGAAATAATTAATCATCAACGTTTTTGAGGTAAAAGGGTTTATTTTTATGGAGTATCAGTATGCCTGGATACGTTAAAGCCAGTTCGGATATTTTTCCAAAAGTGATGATTACACTTATGATACGTGATTTATTTGCGAAGTGCTCCAACTTCAATTAATTTATTAATTTAGAATGATAATTGCTTTAGGCGAATCGTAACATATATGCAATATTGGCAATATTGCATCCAGAAAAACCTAATCTCACTTTTTTTATAGATGCTTTTATAATTACGTTTATAAATACTTTCAATGGTGGCCGACAAGGAGCATTTGAAATACTGCATTCTTTTTGCATTCCAGTTGAAAAATCACCATTGTGAAACCTCTGGCACCACTTTTTACACGTTGTATGTATCACCCCACCTTCTCCTAAGGCTGAGGAAAAAATTTCGGTCGCCTCTGCTGAATTTTTTAAAATTGGAATGTAAAAAGAATACATGGCCGCCACCTATTGTATTTTATTTTGACCAAGAGTTACAAGACATCAAAGTAAAGGCACCGAATTAATTTATAGACCAATAAAAAAAATTAGAATATAAAAAGTTTTAAGCTTTTTCCCACTTTCGTTAACTTTGAATGACTTTGAATATTACTGAGGGCATTCTTCGGAATGTTTTGAAGACTGATAACTTTTCTCAAACCTTAAAGTGTTGAAACATTAAATCTACTGATTTTTAACAAAATTCGTTCAACTTTCAGGTCAGTCGGGATACTCTGCTTACAAGTACATCCCTTACGGCCCTGTGAAGGAAGTATTACCATATCTGTCTCGAAGAGCCCAGGAGAACCGAGGTGTGCTCAAGAAAATCAAGAAGGAAAAGCAGCTCCTACTTAAAGAAATCATGAGGCGTATTGTTCGAGGAGAAATATTTCATAAACCCAAAGGCAATTACACTCCTGTCTGAGCAAATACTGCTTTTACCCGGCGTAAGTCGAGTAAGATGTTTAAGTAGTGATTGCAATTTATCGAATCTTACATGACCGTAAAACGAATCGTAAAATCGAAAAGAATAACTTTTTCATCAGATTGGTGATATTCTGATCAGAGCGCAAGGACCGATTGAGTGAAACGTGAAGCTCTGTGAGCTGTCGTTCGAGATTGCTTCAGCGGTAAATAAAAATAAAAATTGCGTGACAGTGCAGAGATCAGTAGAATCATCTGTCTTCTTCAGCGAGTTGAATGGATTTATATCCACGAGTGGATCTGAACCGATGTGCGTTTTTTAAAACACTTTGCTGTCTTTTTCTCTCCATTAGAAATCATTTGGAGGAAATCTGTGAGAAGGAATAGATGAAGCCTCTGAAATCCCTGAATAATAATGAGCTTACATCAGTACCGTAAAATAACGCAGCACTCTACAAAATCAGATTTCATTGCCTTGAATAATTTACCTAAGAATCTCATGAAATATCAATGTAAAATAGTTATTTATTAGAAAAATTAGTTTTACATTGTTCTTAAAGCTCTCTTAGTATTTCTCGCTAGCCGCACTTGGATTTAATTTTTTTTATTCTGCTACGCTTGTATCAAATACATTTAGCTTACAAAATTGTTATCCAATGACATTATTCAGACGGTTTAAAGTTGTTGTTTTTTTAAGTGAACATTTTTTTCTGCATGGAGGTGTCATTTGTTGTGAATTAGCTCAACAAGGAAAGAGAGCTAATTTACAACAAATGACACCACAATGCATACAAAAAATGTTCACTTTAAACAACAAACTGTTTATGTATGCTCTAGTGAAACAGAAATGTGCACAATTAGATACTAATTTTTTCATTTTAAATTAAGAACAATGCAATTGGTCAAAATGAAACGGTCTATAAGTATTTAAGAAACAAGAGTCCCTTTGTTGAATATTTATTCTCTAAAAACTCGCGTTCAATCGAGTATGAAAGTATTATTTGGCTGAATTAATCAGTGAAATTTAAAAATAAGATTTGTGTACGCCCTTGATCTTTGTAAGCCGAATAATAGCCTAAGGAAACTTATATTTTTAGCGGTTTAGTGTTGGGAATCGAAATTTGTTGTTGACTTAAGTTATTGTGTGATCCACGAATCACTAATTTTGCTTCGTTATGAGTCCATTTGATATACGCGACAAATCGGAGAGAATGAAACTATCTTTTGCTCCTGTATGCTCTCTCTTTTCGAGTATTAAGCTTATTAAATTAAATCATAAAGATCAGAGTTCGGTCGATGAATTTCAAGTAAATGAAATCAAAGTACAAAACTACTCTGTAAGTTTTTAGTATGATTTTTAAAACCCCTGGCATTTTACTTTTTAAATTTTAACACAATTTAAATTTTTATTTTCCTTATAGATACATTTTTTTTAAATCTGTATTTATAAAAGTTTTCTGCACAAGATCACTGTCTTTTAAATAACAACATATAATGAAAAATATTATTTTCTGATTACATTTAGTGTTGGTAAAAATCCGAGGAAAGTAGAATGATAAATACTACTCGGTTGGACGTTTCGAAAAAAAAGATGGCACAAGTGCCTTTATGAAGTCGAATCTTTCATGGATCTCTTTTTTATGTATCTTATGAACTGTGATCAACGATTTTATTTTTTTTTTCTATTTATTGACTGCCTACTTAAGAAATCGACGATTACTATAATCGATAATGCTTGAAACAACACTGAATTTTCTGAAAATAAATAAAGGGGCACTGTTAAAGTTATACAGACTGTAACCAAGTGTTTTTATGTAGTCTGATTGTTTTAGAAGCAGGAGCCATCATCGAGATGAAACATAAAATTAATCTCAAGCTCAAAGGAAAATAACAATGAATTTCGTTTCGGTTGCGTATATCTAATAGGGTAATGGAAGCAATTACCGAGGGGGATGCCATTGTCAATGGTCGAAGATTACCCTCGTGAAAAGAAAGACCAACTTAAGATCACTTTTAGACCAGTTTCAAACCACGTTTGGTCTTTTTCTGGTCTTTTCCCTTCAGCTTATACCTGCCTCATTTTGAGGGCATTGAAATAGACACCACTCTCTCTCTCTGAAATAAGGATAGCTGTCTGTATCAACAGATTAGCTATACCTAAAAGTCCTAAAGAACCTGGGCTGATTTATGAGCATTTATGAGATCTAGAGGCTTTAACCAGTTTCCGTTATATTTATGGAACTCTGTCCCTCCCTCCATAGTTATGGTCCTGACTCGTGATGAGCTTAATAATGATGGGATATTGGGGGTTCAAACTGCCGGGGCAGGACTATACCTGCCTATACTGTGATCTAAAGTTGGTCTTTCTTTTCACGAGGGTAATGACTTTTACAAAAAAACAAACGTGTAAGTTTTAGGTTAGAAGAAATAAGCTATTTATTGACAAATGGTGCCCCCTCGGTAATTAGTTTCTTTGTCCTATCTATAATTTCTTGAATTGCATTCGATCCTCAGAAAAGGAAATAAGAATTTAATTGTTTTTTATTTCAGTTTTCAAATTTTAATAAATTTTGCTTTAATATCACACTCACACGCACATATGCATATATAACTTATTCCTGGATAAAGAATGTTTTTTTTATATGAGACGAAACGAAATGTAAGGTGTTGAATTTTGTCTTGTCTCATTAAGATCGAAAGGAGTCCAATGTTTAGTGACGGTCCCTGTTTATGAGTGAGAGTAATATATAATATAACGCATGTTCAACAAATCGGTCTCGCAGGCAAATAAATGTATACTTATTTTTTCAGTGTCAAAAAAACTTATCCTAAGTACTTTCTAGAGCAACTTTTATGTCTTATGGACTTGAATATGTAAAGTGTATCCTATTTTCACTTCCTCGATTTTGGTCAGGAAATTATAAGTCAAATTATTTAACCTTTTATATGCTTGTTCACTAATCAGTGAATATTGCATTTATAACATTTTTTCAATTTAGACATATTATACAAAAGTCTTAGGCATATCAAACATTGCATAAAATTGCAGTATTTGGAGGCTCGTTGCGAGCTTTAGATATGCTTTAGCAACTTAAAATTTTTAAGATGCAGTTTTGCGATTATTGAGAACTGATTAACAAAAAAACAAAATTAACCTTTAATTTCCATTACAAAAAAAAAAAATGACAAAGAACCTCAATTTGGATGTACCGTAATTGCTACGGGCCCAATATTACTCGTAAGTAGAAGGCTACTTTCGCTTATCTGCAACGGATGACCCTTTCATTGCTGTGAGATTAAAGCCGTTTACAAAAGCTGAAATTATGAAAAAATGGCTGGTGGGTCTGTCGCACTCTAGAAAGGGCAAACAAAATTTAGACAACAATACAGTTTCCTCAGCTGCTCTCTGGGTTGAACCTGGGAACGATTGGGTGAACATGTGTTTTGAAATATCTAAAATTTGATTTTTTGGGCCACCCTAAAATATATAATGTATAATTATAATAGAACACGAACTAACATTTCGCGTGCGGAAACGTGATAGTGACAATAACTTTGATAGCTAATGTTATTTATGAAAGCTTAACAAAGCTTAGAATCAGTACGAGACCGATTGAAGCAGAACATGGTAGTAAAGAAAAAGCAAACGTCCAGAAATTTTTAGAAAAAAACCGTCTTTAACCAAATTTATTACTTTTTCATTCGTAATGCTTTTATCTTGGTTTTCAGAAATGGCGACCTTATCAAATGTCGAGCATTTCTGATTGAAAAAAAATATGATTTTAACGCATGAAAAAATTAGGTAATTTTAAGAGTCATATCAATTTAACTGTAGTACAGTTTGCTTCTTCTTGGCCAATATGTATTGACATTTATACATATTTATTGATACTGGGAAAGTATTTAAAAAAGAGAATAGTAAAAGTCGTTTAAGAAATTCAAAAAAGTATAAAGTTATCAAATATTCATTACTTTCTGATGCTAGTTACTTTGCAACGCTTTTGTTGCTGGCTAACGTACAACATGTACACCTCTCTGAATATTCATTACTAACCAGCATTGATTTATTACGCATGGAAATGTTTATTGTTCTAGAAAGTTGTTGAATATTTTATCTTAATTTCTCCCAATGTTCCATAATCCCTGTAATTCCCTCATATTACTTTATGTCATATAAAGTGTACCTATATTTCCATCGTTGTCATTTCTTTTATTGGAGAATAGTTCTCTTTTTGCTAATGTAATATTAATTTACATTTATGGAAGTTTCATGAACGTCCAAAACTTTAGGTACATAAATTTCTGAAAAAAAAAAAAAACGTTTTTGGTGATTGATCCAGTAATATTTTTTGCCATATGAACTCGATTCCAAGCTGAGTAAACAGATTTTGGGGCAAAATTTTCAAATTGCTACATATCAGTCTTTATTTCTCTTTCTGCATGGCGCATACTGGCTACTTTTGATTCATTTCTGTTCCTGTTTCCAAGTGTTGCCAACCTTGTGCCACTAGTACTTTTTGAGGTAAGAAGTAAATTCCAAGTTGATTGAATTATACTTCACGGGTCGAAACTTTCAAATTGGTACACAGATCCTAATTTTTCAATCTGGACGCCATATATTGGTGACTTCGTAGAAGCTTCTTTGTTTAGTTTTTACAAATGGATGAATTGCGAACACAGCGGTTTTATAGTATAATTTTGAAAGTATCAACTCGATTCCAATGAGTGTTTGTTCAGTAATTAAATTGGTATTTTATTTAAATAAAATTCAATTACAATCTGCCCAAATAAATGTGTAATAATGTAAGAACAGTAAAACCAGTAGATATTTGTAACCCAAAGTTGGATCAAAATGCTGCTGACAGTTATTGTCGATCCACAATTATATTATGGCATCATTCCACTTGTCGGAAAAGCAGGGGATTAGTTTGGAATTTTGAGCACCTGGAAAAAGATAGGAAATTTTTACACGATTCAACGTCACAACTTCACACACTTCCGTCACAATTTCAACGATTCAATGTCACAAACTCACAATCCTAATTCAATGCGTAGAGTTTCAATTTAAAGGTAAGACTTATTGTAATTAAAAGACTTCCAATTAGTAAGAAACTATAGTAATAAAATTCGTAAGTGTTTTCATTTTTCATGTTAAATGCTTCAAATTGGAAAGAGTTATACTTTTACAGCTTTAATTTGTACTTTATAAACTACAGTTTTTTGTCTTTGAAGTTTTAATTGTTTAATTTTAGTGGTGGGCAAAAACGAGTTTCAGAATTTCTTTGTGAAAGATTCTGGCAGATGACAAAAAGACTTACAAAGTTTCTTACTGACGCATTTTTAAATTCAATGAAAATTTCAAAAATTAGATATAGAACTTAAGAAATAATGCTAAAAAATACCGAAAATCATTACAATATTTAATTAAAATTGTAAAGACTTATCAAAATTCAGGCAAGCTTCTTTCTCTTACTTTGTCTTCGTGATCTTATTTCTCAAACAGGCTTAAAACTTGTAAAATGGAAAAACAATGTTCAGTTCCAATTAATGACTATTGTTCGTAAGGGGCTTGAATGGCAGTTTTAAATTTAAGTTACAGTATTTATGAGGGATCAATTTTACAATAGTATAATTCCAATTCAAAATTCTAGTTTTTCAATGCGCAATTCTATAATAGTTTAATTTTTGAGGTCCGAAAAAAAATTGTTCAGCTTCAAAAGCTCAAATTCGAAAATATTTGTTTTTAGGTTTCTCCATTTTTAAATACTCAATCAGGATAAAAATTACAAAAATTCAAAAATGAAGAATGCTGCATTTAATTGTAAATCTTAAAAAATTAAGAATTTAAAATTCCAAATGTTTAGAATTCAAGAATTTTCAATTGTAAATCTTAAAAATTGTACTTGAGAAAAAACGTTCAAAATCTTAAAAATTGAATAATTTGCAATTTTATATTTTCAAAATTCAATAATTTTTAACTGTGCCTCTTCAAAATTGTAAAACTTTTAATTGTATCTACTCTACACCTTCAAAATTAAATATATTTATTTTTAAATTTAATTTAAAACTATAGTTTTTAATTTAAAAAATTTCAAATTTTGCAAGCTTTCAGTTTTACAATTAAAAATTCTCTAATTCTGACGATTTGCGTTTGATATTTCTTCAATTTGGAAGAGTTATAATTGACAACTCTTGCCTCTGCAAAAGAAAACACCGTTAGGATCCTTAGTATCATCAGCATCTTTCTTTTTTTTGCGCAGAATCTGAAAACAAAAAGGTATCTTTTGCTGCGCAAACATTTAGATCACGGCAACATTGATTTTTGGGAGCTTACATCTGTTTTCCTTAAATTATGGTTTGTTTTTCGATGAAGCCCAAAGCTCGATAATGTATTTACCTCGCGCTACGCGCTCGTTCTTTGTATTCTCCACACATTCGTGCATACACGTCTTTTAAAATGAATGGTCAAATCATTGGCAACTGTAATTTGGTGATTCTGAATTTTCTTTTGTCAAAGCTCCTTCGGCTTTCACGAGGACATTATTCTCATCGCGTGTCTCGCGCTTCGTACTCGATTCAAGTTCATATATCTAAAACGCGAACTTTTCTATATTATGTAGATCTAATTTAAGGCGAAAATTTTTGTTATGAAACATTTTATTGCATCTTGTGTCGTTTTTCTAAAAAAAATCAAATTGTTTCTTTTTGTGAGAATAAGCAATCAGTGACACCTCGGACGCTGACTGCATTTGTGTGCGTGGTGGGGAGGTCCGCAGTCTCGGGTGTGCCGAGCGCTGCAGCGAGCAGTTAGTTCTCAGCGAGACGCTATCTTGTAAATACGTGCATAGAGGAGTGTACTCAATAAATAGGTTTAGATCATTTTTATGTCACGCCAATTATTTCGCCTCCAACACTTAACTCTAATAGGTTATGGGCCCAGCAACCCTGGTCCACTGCGCGAGGTGATTAATGGGGTGATCGTGTAAAAGAAAGGAATTGAGAGTGTTTAACACGTCCGTGCGTGTTTATCGCGACGCGGTGTCGTGCGCGCTGTGTGTCTTGCGAACTGCGGCTGAAGTGAGGAAAAGAACTTGGAGAAAGGCAGGCTCGCTGAGGAGGGGTGCTTCAGGGCGACAAGAGACGAGGAGACTTTGTGGCTGAAACCGAAGCCGAGATGGCGCACGGAAAGGGCGGTAAACGTGAGAAAGACACAGGAGAGAAAGGTAAGTACAATAAAGTATTTCTCAGAATGGTTGTGATGCGTGGCCTGTCCCAATCGAACAGGGCGCTGGGGGGGGGGCATGGGATTTTACTTTGGACCTGCGTTTTCAGGTGTCTGGAAAGGAGACAACTTTTCACCTGTTTTTTCGATTCTGGGTCTCAAGATCAGTAATAGCTTTTTCACTAATCCGTTCAAGGATCTGTGTTTCTCCTCTAATCCCTTATCTGGATTGAGATATTTTGGCGCCCAAGCCGAATGACCAAATAAATAATAGTTATAGGAGCGACACTCATTTAGGAAATTTATGATAGTTTTTTAATATATACATACGTTATAATAGGGATTGAGAATGACGAATATAATTCAAAGTAACCATTTAAACTCCCTCTTATCGACCCTAGTATTGTAGTTACAGAATCGTTTCAGCTCAAATTTGCCCACAACGTTATGTTCCTTCGAAAAGGGCAATATATGAACGCCCCTATCCCTCTTTTCGAATTCTCCTATCTAATCATTGTTGCCCCCCCCCCCCATATAACGCTTTTTCTATAGTAAGTGTTTTCCTAATTTCCTCATTTTCCCACTTCGACAACTTCTGGAAAACTATGTCCTTTGCTTACCACTTTCGCACCCCCAAAATGATCATTCGTTTTTTATATTTTGCCCGCAACACTTCAACTCAATATTAAATAAGTTGTGTCTATAAAACTTATTTGCGAACTAGATGCAATGTCGTCGAAGTCAAGAAAACTATGCGGTGCACAATATCGAAAAAGAAAACTTCTTGCTGATAAAAAAGCAGAAAAAAGTGCAAATGCTTTCAAAAGATTGTTATCAGGATTCGTTAAAGTATTTTTTAATTTGTTATTTATTGTTTGGGTTTTAAGAATATTCAATATGTGACCGTCCGCGAAGAAAGGGACCTAATGCGGGAAAAATCGATTTTTAGTTTTTTACACGAATCGATAGTTTTTTATTTGCTCTTTGATAATAAAATATATTATTCTTATATCTGAAAGACTAGAATACTTACTAAACTGCAAGGTGATGCCCAATTATGGGGTTCCTGTGTTGGACCACCTCTTCAATCGCTCCTCCTGTAAAATGAAGCTACTGCGCGTTAGGTCCCTTTCTTCGCGGACAGTCACATATATTTAATAGTGAAAAAATTATGTTTTGAAATGTTCCTTTGGGACGTGTGGAAAAGTTGTGGTCTTCCCTCAGGATCAACTGTGATTTTTTTAAATTCTTTGAATATCACTTTTAGACATTGGAAATTTTTTTATGATAAACAATATTATAGAATCATATTTGAGAAAAAATAGAATTTTTGATCAAGTTAGAATTTTTTGATATAACAAATATTACGTTTTTTTTAATCTGGTTAATAGATACTTATTTCAACATTAAAACAAAATGTTTTCCTAAAAACTTTCTCGTTTCCCTTAGCGAAAATTATCGTCAAATTAATTAATTTTAAAAAATACCACTTTTAATAATTCTAAATTTGTACTTTTTTATTTGAAGTGACTTGAGGATTAAGTTATGCAATTTTTTGACATTCAAAAAAATAGAAATGTGTTTCTTCCACTTGAATAGAACTAATTTTATCAAAAATATTTTAAATAAGTGTTCTTTTTTACAAAATTCACAGTAATTTAATTGAAGACACGGGAATGACAACTGAATAAGGATCAAAAAGCAAATTTTTTAGGATTAACAAAAAAAATTTCTGCAATAGTTTTCAATTCTAAAATTTTGATAAAATTATAGAAGCATTTGATCCCCAAGAAATTAACGTTACAGACGTGAAAACTGTAGGAAAAAATTTCTTCTGTGCGGGAGGGCTAAAAAAAGCAAAATGGTCCTTACCCAGTTACCAGAAAAATTATTTTCTATATACTACATGATAGAAAATGTAGTCGAAATTATATAAGGATGTGACCTAGGGTGGTCCAGAAGCTCTTTTTTTATATGGAACAACTACCCCCCCCCCCCTCCTTCATTTGATTCTAAATCCGAAAAAGAAATTTCCTATTTTTTTTTATTTTGATTTTAACAGTTGCCGGGTTTGACAGGAATGTATATAGGCTTGTTGAGAATTATCCAATAAACAAATTTCATCTATCAGACGTATAGAAAATTTATTTTTTTGGATTTGGAATCAAATGGGGAGGGGGATCGTTGCCCCCGCGCATGAGAAAAAATTTTTGCATGCATTTTTGGACCACCCTAATGTGGCCTACACTTCATCTACACTTTTATTTCTTACTACCATCTTCAACTTGGTCAACACCTGAACATCTGCCTGTCTGAAATATATTGTTTCAGGGAGGTGAAAACATTTTTTTCAAACTGTTTATGAGGACGAAAAAACAAATAGTTCTTATACACTCGTGCGCATTACTCATAATTTTAAAATTCATTTTTTTTTATGAAAGAAGAAAGGATATTAACATATTCTAAATACGTATCAATAAATAGCGTCTTCAATCACTTGAAATCGTGAAAACAGAATTTCGAAAAATTGATCCTTATTTAGTTGTCATTCTATGTCTTCAATTTCTGTTGATATTTCAAAAAATGTTAACTTGATCGAAAATTAATTTTTCGAAAATGTAATTTTGTATTGTAATTTATTACCGAAAAGTGTACATACAAAAAATCGCGACAATTTTTGCACCCATTGAACATAATCTTTAAATTTTCAAAATTTAAAAACATTCAGCCCCTCTGTGGTGACTGAAAGTGATGTCCAACAAATTGGAAAAAATCAAGGATCACCCTGATAGGATACAACAATTTTTTCGCATACCCAAAAAAACAGATTTAAGAAAATAATGTTTTTCACTTCGCTCTGCCGAAGAATCAAACATTAAATACACCTTTTTATATTTATTATTATTGTCGTCTAAATATATATGTATATAAAATAAAAAGTTGTATTTTGAAAACTTATCACAAAAGTGAATTTATTTAATATATTTATAAAAAACATATATTTATTACAATTGTTATTAACAATTACTTAAATAATTTAATGTGTTTATTTAATACAAATTATAGAATTGACAACATTTTATTCATTTTATTAGAGGGAGGAGGGGCGCGTTTTTGCTTATCGCACAGGGCGCCCATATCCCTAAAGCCGGCCCTGGGTATTATCAATGGAACAGAGCCAAGGCTGAAGTCGTGTTACGTCCCTGGCGCTGTAGTAGAATCAGATTCCGTTGTAGCCTG
>CAKNYM010042923.1:0-11737 GCA_932195095.1 Andricus curvator | reverse complement strand
GTCATGCGCGATAGAATTTTAGTTTCCAAGTTTTGCACTCCATCACAAGTCGCGAGTGATTCTAAAGTGCGGAAGGTTCAATTTGAAGAGGAGTAGTGAGGGTCCGATAAAAGCCCGATGAAAGATGGGTGAGAGGGGTGAGTTTGATGAGTGTCTAGAGAAAACGGTTGTTGTCGATTTCATGAAGAGACGTGGTAGAATCTAAAATGGCTGACCGGCAGCATGCTTTTTCGCGCGGTGGGAGGAAGCGCCGAGAGCGAAGCCAGATGGCGTCGCTGGCTCGAGTTGAGCGCTGTATCGCGCATGCGCGTACGTGAAGAGAGAGAGAGTAGGCAGAGTGCAAGCAGAGCGCTGTGGTTAGTGGTTGCTGTATGGTTTATGCGCTGTCGCTGACGTTCTTCCCACACTAGGTCACTAGATCTTTAGCGCGAATTCTGAACGAGTTTTAGTGATTTCTACCTCCCGTAGGTGGCGTCCGTGGTGATGATTGTGCGGAAGAAGGGGAAGATCGGGAAGATACGAACATGGCGGACATGTAAATAGCGAGTGTAATATCACCTGTGTAACATTAATAAAATTTCACATTCTTCGATTTATAATCACGTCTCCAACTTATTTACATTTTCTATTCAAACTAAACTTGAATTATATTTATTTTCAAATTGAAAAAAGACCGATCTGTTCGGACTGGTACTCAAGTGTTGAGCTTACCCTAATAGCACGGAACGTTCCTGGGACGTTCCGCGGGAACTTTCGGAACGTTCCAGCGGAACGTTCCCGGAACGTGTAAAATGTCCGCCGATTGGGAACGTTCCACTGGAACGTTCCAAACATAAATTAACGTTATTGTTATTATTATCAATAAATATCTCGTAAACCGTAAGTGATAGGTCAAAATCGATGTCAGTTTATGATACGGATATCATATTATAGTGTAGTATATGCGGTACTCAAAACTCAAAAATGACATCCATTTTTACCTATCTCTTACGGTTTACGAGATAATTGTTGTTAAAAATAACAATAATGGAAAGTTCCCCTCAGGTCCCAGTGGAACGTTCCTGGAACGTTCCCAAGGGGCGGACATTTTACACGTTCCGGGAACGTTCCGCTGGAACGTTCCGAAGGTGCCCGCGGAACGTTCCCGGAATGTTCCGTGCTATTAGGGTAACGTGTCTGTTTATATATTTTTTGATTTGGAGTTGTAGGAGGAGTGGTTTGCACAAGCGGGCCGTTTGATGTAATATGAAAAACAAACTCATTGGATTTTTGACCATGCACTATTTTATGTTTTTTTTTCATACTGCATAAAACGGTTTGTTTGCGTAAGTTAATCGTCCTGTAACTCTAAATTGAAAAATATTTTATAATTGGTGCGTTGACGGAAGCGGGGTGGAGGGGTCGCCGGAATAGGCCTGTAGTTTGTTCTATCTCCCCTTGATGGCGCCACTTCGTTACTTTACTAAGTTCATATCACGAAGGAATAGTAAGGAGTAGTATCCCTGTAAGTGGGGAGTGGGACCAGCGACGTCCAAGAATTCGTTAATGCTTGCCACGAATGAAAACTCGTATGCACGGTCGTGCACATGCGCACTGGCGGTTGCCATGCCAACGATGTCAACACGTGTTTGACAATATTTTGTTCACTGAAATTAACTTTATCCCTTACTTACTTACACTTTCTAGATCCTTTTCGTATTTTTGATGCCATTTTCCTTCTCGATTTTAATTCAGGAACGTGATATACACCCAAGAAAATAAAAACAGAAACGAACATAACCTACATATGCATCGAGATGTCAAAATATAATGTAGGGGAGTGGGTACAACACGTGACTGCGAAAACAGCTCTGCGCATGTGCACGACCGTGCATACGAGTTTTCATTCGTGGCAAGCATTAACGAATTCTTGGACGTCGCTTGTCCCACCTCTGCTCACCAAACACATAGGGTGATACCACTCCTTACTATTCCTTCGTGGTTCATATATTTTAACATGGGACTGTACGCAGTGTGGTTCTTCCGCTGTGCTGCAGTGCTGAACGCACCGGGCGTGTGTTCCGTTCGCGGATGGCGAATAGGTTCTGTTGGGCGCGTGCGGTGTAGCTAGTGCAAGTTAATACAGACACGACATGCTTATATAACGCTGCCGCGTGAGCACATATGATGCTATGGGGACGGCCACTGACATTTGCGGCCGCTAGGGTCGCTAGTGCGCGTGGAGATACACAAGACGACGCGACGGTTCCAACGGTGGTAACGTCTGCTATTCGAAATATATCAGTCTTTCATAACGCAGCGTTGAGCTGATAACTTAAAGCACTATTTTGGAAATGCCAGGTATGCATGTGGCATTTGGGTGTAGAAATAAAGAAGCAAATCGCTTTGCTTAAGCTGAACTTGACAAATCGCCGTCCCCATATGGGCTTCTTCATGGAAGGTTTCATTCACGAAGTACTACAAGGAGACCGCACGCCTGTGGCGGAGATGGTGGTAAACAGCCCACAAGCGCGATCGCCTGTCCTCGGATTTTTATTTCTTCCCAGATGAGAGCGCCACATGTGGCAAATTGAGGAATTACGATTCCTATAGTAGCAGACGACAATTTAGTTACAAATTTTCTGTGAAGAGGCGCTCTCATCTGGGAAGAAATCTCGCTATGGAGAAAATCGGAGGAAAGGCGATCGCCAAATGGCGCCAGGTGAAATACATGGTGTGCGGTCTCCTTGTAGTACTTCGTGGTTTCATTTTTCTTTCACCGTTATATTATACGCAAACCAACACTCCAAATACAAGTTATACTGCATACAAATTTACAGAAAGACTCCCTGAAATAGAAACGAAAGCTTACTATTTTGATAGGACACATAATAGTTGGAAAAAATCCCAAAAATATACCTGTGTAGGCTTAAACGCATGTCAGGGTACCATCGTATACCTGACGGCCTGTCGAACCTTTTCTATTGTCCGGCGCTCCGCCTCGGACAAAATCCAACTCGCAGCTCGACGAGGCGTTGTGGTATTCAACCGGCGGCTACTGTGTACGTTGCGATGGTACCTTTAAAATTTAAATGGCTCTGTTCCCACCTCTATTTCCACCGGAGGCAACTGTGTACGTTGCGATGGTAATGCTAACATTAATGCAAAGTAACGTACGTTACCGCACGTTACTGTAATAAATTTGTTTATGATATCCATACTACATTATATGTCATGATAACCAATCAGGAGACATATTTTCATTATGGAACGGCCCTTTTTCACAACTATGCGTATGGATTCTACTTTTCAATGAAACATGTAGCTCTTTTTTGCTTTTTAATTAAATAATTGAATAATTAAATCAATAATTAAATACTTGAATAATTAGATAAATAATTAAATACTTGAATAAATTAAATAATTTAATAAATTGAATAATTAAATAATTGAATTATTAAATAAATAATTAATTAAATAAATAAATAATTGAATAATTGAATGATTATATAATTAAATAATTTAATAAATTAAATAATTGAATAATTGAATGATTATATAATTAAATAATTGAATAAATAAATAATTCAATAAATTAAATAATTTAATAAAATAAATAATTTAATAAATTATATAATTGAATAAATAATTCAATAATTAAATAATTAAATGATTAAATAATTGAATAAATTAAATAATTAAATAATTGAATAAAGTGAATAATTAAATAAATAAATAATTGAATAATTAAATAATTGGATAAATAAATAATTAAATAATTGAATAAATAAATAATAAATAAGAAAAACAACGCATGCTTCATTGACAAGTGGACTAGGCCTACTGGGGATCACCACGTAAAAAAAACGCGCCCCAGTCTCGACCTCCATGGTGGTGTGGAATAGAGCCATTTAAATTTTGAAGGTACAATCGCAACGTACACAGTAGCCGCCGGTTGAGTACCACAACGCCTCGTCGAGCTGCGAGTTGGATTTTGTCCGAGGCGGAGCGCCGGACAATAGAAAAGGTTCGCCAGGCCGTCAGGTATACGATGGTACCCTGACATGCGTTTAAGCCCTTGCTTGTGTAAATCTTGAGCGAGATCATAAGGATTCTCTGATACTGTTCTGTCACTTCGACTCGGACCGGGAACATCTGATCCTCCTACACTGTTACTTCCTGCTATAGTTTTATTTTTCTTTCTATCTACCCTATTATTTTCTAATTGCGATTTATTCGCTGACTCTTTAGTAAGGGCTTTAGCACTTCTGGCGGCTCGAAGGCCAGGTCGTTTCGTGGCATTGGACATTTTTATAATAATTGGACGTACTTGGACTTTTTTTTTAATTTTTTAATTTGCGTTCGCACTTGCAGTTTCGTGTAGTGTTGTAGCGTCGTAACTTCCCTTTTCAATGAAGGTCTCCTGATGCGTGTGTGAAGATTCGATTCTTGAAAATTGGAGAAGAGTTGTCCGTTCTTGAATCCCTTGATTTTGTAATCCTCTTCCGGAGCGGGCCGGTCCAACGTTGCCGGGTCCCTCTTCCGTTACGGGCCAGTTCTCCTTCAAAAATTTTTCCTCGTTGTAGTAAGGGTTATTATTTTTTTACTCCTTTAAGCCTTAAGATTGTTGAGGATAATTGGTGGCTCTATCCAATCGTTTCAATCTTGATGCTATTGACAACGCTTTAGCTACCGGGAGAAAAACTACCCAAAACGCTGATAGAAGATTGCGGCTTTTCATAAAATTATTATAATTTTCTTCATTAAATTTGATAGGTTCAGTGGGCCAAAAGCTACTATAATTCCACCCTCGGTTATCCACTGTTTCTAAAAATTTAATTTAATTTTTATGCTTGAAGGTTTATTTTCACACTTCAATTTGTTTGTAGTTGCAGGAAATTCTCAGGTATAAATGCTGGTGCAACACAAAATTTAAAATATCCATCTCTCATGTAAACTTCGATATAAATCCATCCTTCACCATCATCGAAGATACGGCACAGATGCAGAGGTTCCCAATCAGGATCTGATAAAATTTCGACCAGTGCCATCAATAAAGGACTTGGATCACTCATGATTATTCACATTTATTAACTTTGCAATGTCTTATTCAGAATCTCGACAAGAATCACTCTCCACTTTACTAATAGTTTATATTGTTTATTTAAAAAATGCAGTGTTTACATTTCACCAATTGTTTATTTTCTCTCACTTAAATTCCTTGCGTGGAATTTTATCACGAGGAGAAAGTCTTTCTACTGCTTCAGTTGTGTTTTATCCTCGTTCTTCTTTCTTCCAGGTCTTCATTTTTTTTTCGCCAACTGTTCCTTTGGTATTTCTAATCCATAGAACGATGGTTCGTTTTTGCCTTATTGAGTAGGTCAATTCCGTTCAGTGACTTTGAATTTGGTCTCAACTGTCAAGTCCCAGTGTCCTAGTTCTCACGGTACAGCAAATCCCACCGCTGACACCAATTTTTTACGTCCCTGGCGCTGTCGTAGAATTCATTTCTGTAGTAGCTTGACGTTGATTCGTGGAAGAGTGGAATTCGTTGCTGCCGTTGAATGGTTGAAACCATAACCGGGAGAACTAATAAGGTTTTGAAAATAAAAACACAATTTGAACTTGTCACTTCATAATTATATTCTTTGACAACATTTAATTTACAATTCACAATAATTATAGTGTTTAAAAATCGGCAAGAGCCGAACGCGTCAACGCGCTTCGCATTTAACAATGTAAGCTTTTAAGTTTTGGATTTGATCAAATCACTTAAAGCCATGTGACGAGTGGGTCACGTGACCGGATTCCTACCTTGCCGACACTTTTTTTATTTGTAAACTTATTTTCACACGAATAGCCACATCGAGTTGAAAAGGGATAATAAATAAGAAGCACTAAGAAAGGTGGGTCTGGTCCTAAATTTTTATAATTATGGAAAAAGATTTTTTTTTTGCTTTTTTCATGATTATTAATGCATTGTGGTTCTGTTTAGCGTTGAACCCATTGAACAAAACATTAAATAGCATGTCTTATGGGTTCCGAATACATGATGACGAGGATCAGTCACTTGAGTTACTATCCGTTCACGATGGGAAGGCCCCTCCAAAACAGCTGCACATTTTGGTAATTTACTCGTAAGAAAAAAATCGCACAAAAACACAGCTTATACCATGATAAAGCTCACTTTATTGCGCTTAAAACAAGTCTTCATTTGTTTATGTACAAAAATTGCTTTGGAAAATATCCTTCGCGAAAAGATGAAAACCGTGGTTTTTTCGCGTCACTTTGTCCTTGCTTGACTTTCCATGACAATATCTTTGAACTGAACAGTGTGAAAAAGGGCCTAGCCGGGTAAGCATGTAAAATCTGCCCCCGCATGTGTCAAGGCCAAATTGGTACCATATATTAGCACCTATGAGTCACAAAGTTCCTCCAAGTCTCAACCTCTAAAATGTATTTTTGTAGTAGTTATGGAGGGGGAAAGAAAATCCAAAAAAGTAGTTTTTATCGTAAACGGCACCCGCCATTTTTTCCATGAATATTCCTTCAGATGTCCTCTTCAACATATATTTTTGTCAAATTTTTTGAAGTGGTGCAACATAGTGAGAAATAATAAAAATCATACTCGGGACACTGTGTAACTGTGTACCTTTATGGTATACTGTACTGGCCGGCTATTTCTTTCAGAAACCACCCTTTTTCATCTGTCTTTCATCAGCAACGTTGTTGGCAAATCTAGAACTTATAAAATTTATATGTAATTATGAACAATACATTTTTCCTAGACTCTCACAATACAGGGTGCTTTTTGACCGTGAGTTCCCTCGCCTCTCACAATACGGGGTGCTTTTCGATCGCGAATCCCCTTGCCTTTCACAATACGGGGTGCTTTTTCATCGTGAGTCCCCTCGCCTCTCACAATACGGGGTGCTTTTTGATCGCGAGTCCCCTCGCCTTTCACAATACGGGGTGCTTTTTGATCGTGAGTCCCCTCGCCTCTCACAAATCAAGAATTGTATTTTAATCCTCATCGCTGTTGTTATCAATCACTGGAATATAATTTTTTGTTTTAAATACATCGCTGAGTATTTGAGCTGGTTGAATAATCCTTGATAAATACCTTGCATGTGACAGGTAAGACACGATGGCAGCTATGTGTGAACAGCAGCCAACAGTTCGCCTGCCATTAGCACACTCACATGTATAGTGTGTTACGCCTGAAACTCCAACACTATTAGGCTTATACCTAATAAAACATCTGTATGATGTTCGAGAAATGTGTCGTGATTGGACCTTGAATTTAAGCACATTGGTTTCTTCTTTCGCATACTCAAGAACCAGTTTTCCATCCATATCTAACATTTCTGCCAAATAAGATACAGCTTGAAAAAGCTGATATGATCCAGTGAAAAAGACCACTAAATCTCTTTCTGTCATTTCTGGAAAATCTAGTATTTCTTCTGAAGTGACTGCTTGAAAGGGAGTTTTTCATCGAATCCACCCCTTTTCCTCTGCCTCAGTAGCTAGTGTATTTTGCACATCTTTTCGAACATGCATTCTTTTCAAGATTTCATCTCTAGCTTCTACGTCAGATTGCAGCCTTTCACCATAAGTATTATTAAGAAATGCTGCAATTTTAAAAAAGATACCAACTTTCAGTGTTAGCTTGTTGTCTATTTTGTGATCCAAAAGCCGATACTTCTGTTTAAGAATACCGTGAACAGCTTCTACTGCCCAACGAATTTTAGTCACAAAACGGGACTGGTTAGACTCAGCTGCTGTCAGTTGCTTTCTTTTACCTTTCAATGCGGGCATCAATACTTTGAAATTTTTATCTTCCAAATCTTTTTTTACATCTCGAAAACCTCGATCAAGTACAAAGACATCATCTTTTTCCAAGAATTTGCATAAGCCATTTGCATCTTCAATAATGGTTTTCAAGATTTCTGCATCATTGTGATTTGCAAGATACGATCCAAGCATATCCACTACATATCCATCAGTCGTACAAATGGTAAAAGGCTTGCAAAGGGGAACTTTCTTTTGTCCAGAGAAAGACTTTCTTTGATATTCATTATTTGTACTTTTCTGATGTCGCGCATATGTACCATCACAAATCAATAGTAAGTGATTATGAGCGTCAAATAAATTCTTTGCAATTTCGGTCGTATAATTTTGAATGAGGTTAGCTCTATCACAAGAATTCAAACCAAAACGACCTGGTAGAACGTCATTTTGAAAAGACTTAACCACACTTGCAGAATAGTCTGAAATTATCTGCTCATTTTCTATATTCAGTATAGAAGCTAAGATTTTATTTGAATTTCCAGTACGTAGTTTGAAGAGAAATACAACGAGAGCTTGGATCACAGGTCGAGATTGACTATTTCGCATAGAAGTCATAATTTCCTTTATCTCCAGAAGATTTTGCCAAGATGAACCAGTGAAAACTTGCACTTGTTTTTCTGAAAGGCTGAATTCACCGATTTTGTCAAGCAATGTGGAATCACATTTGATGGAAAGAATTTCCATCACTTTAAATAATTCTGACACGGTGAGCCTTGTTGTGTTAGAATGCGTTTTCAAAAGCTTAAGATCTTCCTCGTAAATTCGATTTTTTATCAGATGAGTTTTACAGCATCGATTTCCAGGCGGAATGAAATTTTTTTTCTTAATATAACATTGCGTGCGGGCTTCTACAGGAGTTACAGTTATATTATTGGAAGAAAAACAAAAACAGCAGCATTTGTGGGTAGCAACAGACCTCTGCATCGGAATTTCTACATATTCAATCTCAGAATCCGCTTGATTTGATTTTAATTTTACTTCAAATGTTGGGTCATTAGTCGTTGATTCAAAAGCAGAAAGATCCGTTTCAGTTTCAAAATCAAGGTTTTTTTCACAATTATCTTTTCTATAAACAGTGAGTGGACATTTAGAACATAAAATGTCACCTACAACTATTACTCGTTCAAGACAGAAGGAAAAAGCTTTCGCTTCATCCGTAGTATTCACTAACTTTTTTTACCCCTCCCCAGATAACAACACGTGCCGGCACGTGATCGGCCCGACGGGCTGGAAACCAGCGTGCCTGCTAAATGCACGCGACAGGCTGGTAGAGTCGGAATGCGATCGAAGGGCGGACAACGATCCGGCAGATTAGACGCCCGTCGGTCTTGCACACGGCGAGGAACGACGGGCCTGCGACTTGTAGGACCGCTGCAGGCTGATAGTGTGAGTAAATTCAGATCGAAAACGCGCATGCGCGTTTTGGATCAGCTGTTCTTGCCGTGTGTATCATCTCGTGTGGCGTTCACCCGTGATTTTTTCGTCGGATTTAGCGCGACGTGAGTCCTTCCGGATAAATAAAAGGATCGACGTTTCCTTTTTGCACAAAAAGGCGGACTGCTGTTTTTGCTTTGCCTTGCCCAGATAACAGTGCGTGCGACGCACGTCACCCGCATTTCGTGATTCTCATGCAATGCGTGCGAGAACGCGTGCATCTCGCCAGCAATATATGATGGTCACTTAGCTGCGAGCGTTATGAGTCGCATTTCGCTAGCACGGAACATTGGCACATGCTGCGAGCTTTATGAGTCGCATTTCGTCATCATGAAGATGCGTGAAAATTAACTTATATTTAAAAAATTTCCTAATCAATTGAATTTATTTTTCAACTTGTTTTTAAATTACATGCATTGGTATGAATTAAAAAATTTCAATAATTCTAATCGCAAATAAATTTTAAGTGAAATTTATTTTTTCTTTGCACTTTTAATTTGTAATATTTTTGAAGAATGATCGAATAATATTAAAAATGATATGCAGTTAAAAATTTAATTTATGTTCACATAAAATTTAATTTCCGACATCAAAATCACATAGAATTAGTATATGTGCGAATATGAATATTTGTAAAATGCGCGGATCAGTGGCGCGTCGTGTAATATATATTATCTCCGTCTCCGTTCGTCAGGTTCGTTTTCCTTCTACACGACAGTCTACTGTTCACACACGCTATCACACACGCTATCAACTTGATGACGCCTGACCATCGTTGGTTTTTGTAAAAGTCAGTAAAAGAGTTTTCAGCATCTTTTGGCATCTGCCGAAAAATGTTACTATCGTGTTTTATATCCGGTATTCCGAAAATTAATAGACTCGTGGTAAGTACAATCGAGAAAAGATATAACCAGTAAGATAAACCTAACCTATCTTTTTTATGGTAAAGCAAAATAATTTACTGACTTTTCCCAGATTTTACGACCGACAAAATGGGCTCTTTGGTTTATTGGACGTATAAAAATATTAATATTACATAATTTATTATTTTTAGAGCATAACTAAGCACGACGTGCGAGCGATATGCGTCGCACGCGTGACCCGCACGACATGCGAGCGATATGCGTCTCAATTGATGACACATATGTCTGCGTTGGTGAGTGCATCTCGTGCGCGTTGATCGGCACGACGTGCGTGCATAATGCGTCGCATATTGCTCGCATTTTGTTATCTGGGTGCTTGCTGTGTGTTGAATAAAAAGTGGGTTAGTATATGCAACCTTGAAAAATTATAGATCGGGAATATAATAAAGTACCGAGGCCAACCTAACCACCCTTTCTAACGCGAAAACTCTCAATGGTAATAAAATAAAATGTCTTCCTCCAAAAAGCACGAAAGGTAATGAAATTCTGCGTATAATAAAGTCCAAGTTGAAAGAAAAATGTCAATATTATAAAAAGATATATCTTATTATAAAAATAACATTTTTAATTTTTCTTTCAACTTGGACTTATTATACGCAGAATTTCGTCATTACCTTTCGTGCTATTTGGAGGAAGAAATTTTTATTTTATTCGCATAACAAAAGATTTTTTTAATTTTAATCTACTCGCACCGTAGAGGGAAGCTCGCACACTCAGCCAGCATTTTACCGGATGGTAGCCTGCATTTTACCGGATCTAGTTCCTGCATTTTACCGGAGCATGGCCGGCATTTCACCAGACCGCGTGCGCCCGACTTCGTGCGGGCCATATAGACATCAATGGCGCGCGTATTGAGCTGCGCATGTACCGGCAGGTCGGTCTGGTCAATCGGCCCACGTGCCTGCTCATAGCATGCTACCGTGCCGGCATTTTGTTATCTGGGTCGTTTTTCTCAAAATTACATCTCAGCCAGCACACATAAGCTTATCCAGTGATGGAGCCATATTTGAGTAATAAGATCTTTATAAGTATCAAACTAAAAAAGTTCACTTTTCAACAGATTAAGACAGCACATAAACAAAAATCAGGAACAAAACAGTGCATAAACGAAAATATCGCACAAAAACAAATGAAAATCGACGACTGCAATGACACAAGAATGAGAATTGAGGAAAGAATAACATACAAAAAACGATTCTTGCGATAATAGTAAAATCGCAATGATTTGTACGATCACAGAAGTAATCTTCGCAATAAAGTAAAATAGTGTAGTATTTAAAAGTACGGATACTAATTAGAACTACGAATACGACAAATGAATATAGCAAAGTGAAATGGGGCTAGAACGACAGTTATGTTCGAGAAACAAATGAAGATGACGAGAGATTCTTGCGATAATAATAAAATCACAATGAATTGTAAGATCATAGGTGTCTTTGCATTAGAGTGAAACAGTGCACTAAGTAGAATCACGAAAACGAACAAATGAATATCGCAAAGTGAAATGGCGCTAGAACGACAGTTATGTTCGGGAAACAAATGAAGATGAC
>CAKNYM010042921.1:344-13785 GCA_932195095.1 Andricus curvator | reverse complement strand
TTTAATGATAATCTTTATATGCCCTGGTAGTTCACTTGCGCTATCTTTAAAAACCTCGTAGGTTTTCACAAATATGGGACTATAATGCCACAATTCACAAAACTTCACTTAAATGAATTAACTGCACAGATTCTTTATTATCCCCGAAGAACGTCGTATCGATCAAAGGGATCGTGGCCAGGATCGCCAAAATTATGTGACGGTCTAGTAAATTACACTCTTTTTAACTTGAATATAAGATACGTTTGTTTATTTGACCGAAAGATATACAGAGTGACCTGTTCGTAGACAGGGCGCAAGGACTACTGAGGCCCCGAGGGCCTTGTGTAGGCGTCGCAGACTACCCTTAGCTAGAATCTATGAGAGGGGAGAGTGGTGAAGTACAAGTATTACACCGAACAATAAAATTACGAATAATGAAATTCCCGAATAATAAGATTCACGAATAATGAAATTCCAGAATCGGAAAATTCTTGAATAATAAAATTACCGAATTATAGAATTCCCGAATAATAAAATCCCCGAATTCGAAAATTCCAGAATAAAAAAGTTCCCGAACAGTTTTTAATATAACCGAATTGGAAAATTCCCGAATAATAACATTCCGGAATAATAAAATTTCCGACAATAATAGAATATGTATATCAATAAAGTATATATATATATATCTAAAATTATTTTTAAAATTTAAAATAACAATAATTGAAAAAAAATATATTTCTGGATGAAATAAAAAGAAAATATTGTTATTGTAAATTCAGACAATAATTTTAGAAATTTTAAACGTTCAAAATAATTTTTTATTATAAAAATATTTCATGATTGTATTTTTAATAAATAAATAATATTTATATAAATTTTTTTCAATTGTTCATCAATTCCGAAATTTCACAATTTGGGAATTTTCTAGTTCGGGTATTTTATACTTCGGAAATTTTCTGTCTGAAATTTTATTATTCGGGAATTTTAAGATTCGGTAATATTATGAACTGTCGGGACGACTGAAAAATCCCAAAAATAAAATTGCCGAATTATAAAATTTCCGAATTTATGAACAATTAAAGCATTTTTGTTATTAATATTATTTATTTATTAAAAATACAATAATCAAATGTTTATATAAAAAAATATAATGTTTAAAGTTTCGAAAATTGTTGTTTGATTTTAAAATAACAATAATTGAAGAAAATATATTTCTTAATGAAATTTTTTAAAATTATTGTTATTTTTTTGCAAACAATAATTTTAGAAACTTTAAATATTCCAAATAATTTTTTTCCCGATGAAAATATTTTATTATTATATTTTTAATAGATAAATAATATTTATATGAAAAAATTCTTTATTTTATTAATTCATAGAAATATGTATGTTTCTTTACTCTCCCTTTTACGGGTTTGAGCGCTCCGTTCCCTGTACATCGTTTACAAAAATAGCTGACTGACTACTTAATATTACTTACTACTGCAAATTCGACGTCTTAATTCTACTTTACAACTATGCCTGTCCTATGCTATTAATCGTGCCTCCAGGGGCTTCTGTTTCCTCTCGCCTGATCCTCTTCAGCTCACAATTTTAATTCACGACTCTACATCTTTAACTTTCTTTTCTTGAAGTCCCCTTTTGGCTCAACCCTATCCCCTGCCCCCTGCCCTGTCTCTTAGTTCTTCCAGATTTCTCATCCCTTTCTCACCTTGACCATTTTCATCCAAAATCCATCTTACTCTATCATTCACGCTCTCTCCTCCCGTTTCATCCCCTGTGCATCTCTCTAACACGTGCTCCCATGTCTCCAGTTCATACCCACACACTCTGCATGCTCTCTCTTCTTCATTCTCCCAATATCTGCATTCCCTCATCCCTTCACTCATTCTGAACCTGATCACTCGGTTCCATTTGCTCTCCTTTTTCACCTTTTTCAGATATTCTGGCTCTGTTTCGCCCTTAACTACCCTATACCATCTATTATATCTTGACCTCACAATTTTTTCCCATCTCTCTTCTTTCTGTTCTACTCCCATGTCCTGCTCTACCTGCTGCCACTCTCTATTTGCCTCTCCTAACCCCCATTTTCTTTTCATCTGCATTCTGCCCTCCTCCCATTTCGATCGCTCCATGTTGCCCCTCTCCTCTCTAATTTGGATTTCCCTCAGACATGCTTGCGCTATCTTACGCCCATCCCCCCTTTTTAGCTTCTCTTCAAAATTCCACGCTCTTTTTAGTTGCGTTATTACCATTTTCTCTCTACTTAGTTCTTCTCTCAACATATAACCTGGGCAACTCCAACTCACTCCCATGACCCATCTCAAGAACCTTTCCTGTGCACTTTCTATCCCTTTGTATTCCCTCCATCCCCAAATCTCTACTCCATAGCTCATTACTGACCACACTAACACGTCAAACATCGAAAATCTGATCTTCCAGTCATCCTTGAATCTTCTCTTACCTATACCCCACACTTGTCCCATTATTTTACTCGCACTCTCAAGCCTCTTTTTCACCTGCAACTCATTTCCTCCCCCAGCTTCAAACCAAAAACCTTGGTAACATAACTCCTCAACTAGTTCTACAATCTCGCCACTCATCTTCCATTCATATTCTATTTTACTTTTCCTATTTCTGAAATAATCTATTTTGGTTTTTCCTACATTTACCATTAGATCCTTCTCTCTCACGAAGTCTTCGAACACTCTCATCATTAGCTTCATTCCTCCTTCCTCTTCCGCTAACAAAACTATATCGTCCGCATACGCGAGAGAGTATATTTTACTATCACCCAGGATCGCGCCTCCCTTACCCTTCCTTTCTAAGTTCTCCTTTAGGTCTGACAACAGGATACTAAATAAAAGCGGACTGAGTGGACAACCTTGCCTAACTCCTCTCCCCGTCCAGAAAGGCTCTCCTTTTTCTGTTCCTACTCTCACCCTCGTTCTGGTTTCCACGAAAATTTCCTTAAATCTTTCCCTTAACCCTTTGTCGACTCCCCTCTCTTCTAGGGTTTCCTGAAGAGAAAGAAACAGGGTGACAGTGGATAATGCTAAGGTGGGTAGATGGGGAGGAGAAAAACTTAGAGAATACAAAGAAAAGATGGAGAATGGGATTGAAGTAAATACACAGAAGGAAGATGTGGACAGGCTGGTAACAAAGTTGAGGGAAAGGATAGAGGTGATAAAGAGAGAGGTAAGGCCGCAAGAGGTGCAGGATGTGAAAAAGAAAGGATGGTGGGATGCGGAATGTAGGGAGAGTAAGGAAAAAATGAGGGAATATTTAAAAAGATGGAGAAAGGGAGAGTTGGAGAAAAAAGAATACAATAAAATGAAAAAAGTGCATGAGAAGTTATTGGACGAAAACAGACAGGAGGCAAAAAACAGATATAAGGAAGAGGTAGAGAAATCGGTAAGGGAAGGTAGGGAGTGGGAAATAATAAACAGGGAAAGAGGAAGAAGGAAAGGTATAGATGAAGAAATTGAGATGAGTGAATGGTCAGAGTATTTTAAGAAGCAGTTAGGAGGAGTAGATAATATGGTAAGAGGAGAAGGCAGGAAAAGAGTAGAGGAGGAGGATGCAGAGAATGAGATAAGTAGAGAAGAGGTAAAGGAGGTGATAAAAAAGCTCAAAAAAGATAAGGCTATGGCAGACGATGGCATAGAAAACGAGGCTCTGAAATATGGTGGTGACGGGGTGCAGGAAGAGATATGGAGAATATGCAATGAGGTTTGGAAGGGAGAAGGGTGGCCAAAAGAATGGAAAACAGGTTTGGTAGTATCAATAATCAAGAGAGGAGTGGGTAAAAAGACAGAGGAATCACACTTATGTCGGCGGGATATAAAATTTATGTTTAAATAATAAAGAAAAGGCTAGAAAGACAGGTAGAGGAAAAAGGGATTATACCACATAACCAGACGGGCTTCAGGGAAGGGATGGGAACAATCGACAATGTATTCGTACTTAACTTCCTGGTGAATAGGAATTTAGGGAGGAAAAAGGGAAAGTTGACTTCATATAAATATTATTTATTTATTAAAAATACAATAATCAAATATTTTCATCGAAAAAAAATTATTTGGAATGTTTTAAATTTCTAATATTATTGTTTGAATTAAAAATAATAAACAATAATTTTAGAAATTAAAAATATTGAAAATATTTTTTTTATATAAATATTTTATTATTATATTTTTAATAAATAAATAAATGTTTATAAAAATTTTTTTAATGTTTATTAATTTTGAAATGTTATAATTCTGCAATTTTCTGTCTGGAATTTTATTATTCTCGCATTTTACTATTCGGGATTTTTCTATCGTCCCTAAAAAATTTTTTTATACAAATACTATTTATTTATTAAAAATTGAATACTAAAATATTTTTCTAAAAAAAATTATTTTGAATGTTTTAAATTTCTAATATTATTGTTTTAATTTAAAATAATAAACAATAATTTTAGAAACTTAAAACATTAAAAATATTTTTTTTTATATAAATATTTTATTATTATATTTTTAATAAATTAATGTTTATAAGCTAAATTTTAATGTTTATTAATTTGGAAATGTTATAATTCTGCAATTTTTTGTCTGTAATTTTATTATTCGGGCATTTTACTATTCGGGATTTTTCTATCGTCCCTAAAAATTTTTTTATACAATTACTATTTATTTATTAAAAACTAAATAATAAAATATTTTTATAAAACAAAATTATTTTGAATGTTTTAAATTTCTAATATTATTGTTTGAATTGAAAATAATAAATAATAATTTTAGAAACTTAAAACACTGCAAATATTTTTTTTATATAAATATTTGTAATAAATAAATAATATTTATAAAAAAATTTTTAATGTTTATAAAGGACCCCGCACCAAATGTACAGAAAAAAGCCTTATGATAAAAAATTCTAAAAAAAATTTTTTCTCGTATTTTCGAACCTGCAAACTAAAAATTCAAAAGAAAAATGTCAGGAAGTTGGACAGTTTTTAGACAAACACTTGTCCAAAGTTTCGATTTTTACATGTATTTTAGTGGAAAAATGCTTATTTTAGCAAAATGTTTTTTTTCCTCAAAAACGCTATGATAGATTTGACTAAAACTTTTATATTTTGACGATCAGGCGTACCGAATCAAAAGATTCATACCCACGAACTAGAAAGAATAACGATTCTTTGGGTATACAGCATGTTTTTGGGGGTGTTTTTGTACCCTAAACATCCAAGTAACATATGTAAATCATCATTTCTTAGTAACTAAAATCAATAGAGATTTTTATTCAACTGCTACGGTATGAAACGACTTTCCAATAAGTGGAGTAAGCGTACATAGCAAGAATTTGTTTTGACCTAATTTTAGGGGATGTTTTACCATCCCTTAAACGATGAGTCTGAAGTTCCTAACGCATTAATCAATAACGAAAAATAATTTTATTTTTAAATGCATGAAAGCTGCTATTTTATGACAGAAAATAGTCGCGTATACAACCCTAAAAACTTCTTAAAGCACTTTCAACCCCTCATCAGATATAAAACTCACCCAAGCTACCCCTAAATATTTTTAAAATTCAACAAAACCAACCTAATTAAAAAATCCGCCCAGTTTTTGCTGATAATAATTTCAATTGATGCCAAAGTGGCACACTTAAAATCTCAACCCTTCAGCACATGTAGAACTCACCCCAGCCACCCCCGAATATTTTAAAGGTTCAATAAAATCACCCTGATTCAAAAATACGCCTGGTTTTTCTAATAATGTTTTCAGTTGATGCCAAAGGGACAAAAAAGTGTCTCAATTCCTCAGCACATATAGAACTCACCCCAGCAACCCCTAAATATTTTTAAAAATCAATACAATCACCCTAATTTCAAAGTACACCAGGATTTTTCTGAAAATGTTCTCAGTTGATGACAAATCGGCAAAAAAATGTTTTAAAACTTCAAGATTAAGGCAGAAAATAACCAAAGATAATTCACACCGTACTTTTCCAAACACGTTAACATTGATAACAAAAAATATAAGTCAAGTGCACTTATATTAAAGCGATATTAACGGTAGTAATAATTGAAATATAAATACACTCATAATATGTAAGAAAATAAATAATAGTAACTGGTACCAACCTGTGAAAACCTGCGTTAACTGGTTTCAGCCTGTACGATTAAGTTGTAAGACCATTTTTACACGAAAAAGTTATAATATTGTTCTAAACTTTACCAATAACTTATAAAAATATTTTTACACGGGAAAATCAAATATTCATAAACTCGAACTTGTATCAACCTGAGAAAACCTGTTGTAACTTGTACGAAACTGTACCAATAAGTTGCAACAGTACTTTTATGTGGGAAATTCAAATATTCATAAACACGAACTTACACCAACATCTACAAACCTGTTGTATTAGGGTAATTGTTGCATTAGGGTGATTTTATTGAATTTTTAAAATATTCGGGGGCGGCTGGGGTGAGTTCTACATATGCTGAAGGGTTGAGACTTCATGTGTGCCCCTTCGGCATTAATTGAAATTATTATAAGCTAAAACTGGGCGGATTTTTTAATTAGGTTGGTTTTATTGAATTTTAAAACTATTTAGGGGTAGCTTGGGTGAGTTTCATATCTGATGATGGGTTGAAACTGCTTTAAGAAGTTTTTAGGGTTGTACGCGACTATTTTCTGTCATAAAATAGCAGCTTTCATACATTTAAAAATAAAATTATTTTTCGTTATTGATTAAATGCGTTAGGAACTTCAGACTCATTGTTTAAGGGATGGTAAAACATCCCCCAAAATTAGGTCACAACATATTCTTGCTATGTACGCTTACTCCACTTATTGGAAAGTCGTTTCATACCGTAGCAGTTGAATAAAAATCTCCATTGATTTTAGTTACTAAGAAATGATGATTTACATATGCTACTTGGATGTTTAGAATACAAAAACACCCCCAGAAACATGCTGTATACCCAAAGAATCGTTATTCTTTCTAGTTCGTGGGTATGAATATTTTGATTCGGTACACCTGATCGACAAAATATAAAAGTTTCAGTCAAATCTATCATAGCGTTTTTGAGGAAAAAAACATTTTGATAAAATAAGCATTTTTCCATTAAAATACATGTAAAAATCGAAACTTTGGACAAGTGTTTGTCTAGAAACTGTCCATCTTTCTGATATTTTTCTTTCGAATTTTTAGTTTGCAGGTTCGAAAATACAAGAAAAAATTTTTTTTAGAATTTTTTATCATAAGGCTTTTTTCTGTACATTTGGTGCGGGGTCCTTTGGAAATGTTATAATTCGGCAATTTTCGGTCTGAGATTTTATTATTCGGGATTTTTCTATCGTCCCTAAACAATTTGTTTATACAAATACTATTTATTTATTAAAAATTCAATAATAAAATATTTTTATAATAAAAAATTATTTTGAATGTTTTAAGTTTCTAATATTATTGTTTGAATTCAAAATAGCAATAATTATTTTAGAATTTCATCCAGAAATATTTTTTCTTCAATTATTGTTATTTTAAAATCTAAAAATAATTTTAGAAACTTTAAAAATTAAAAATATTTCTTTTATATAAATATTACATTATTATATTATTAATAAATAAATAATATTTATAAAAGAAATTTTCAATTGTTTATTATTGGATAATTAACTTTATAAATGAGAAGGATTCATTTAAGTATTTAAATAAAGTTTATTTTATTATAAACTTGTGTCACGTTGCTTGGTTTTCAAAATACAAGATAAAACATTCGAAGTGATAAACGAGAAACAGTTTTCTAAAGTCTGAAGTTTGTTACAATGTTGAATTTAAATATCCAACACTCCCCCTTAAATAAACTTGTTACAAATTAATATATTAGACCAAGGTTTCTTAAACAATTAATATGTTTTGGAGTAGATAATCCTTTTGTCAGTACATCGGCTGGCATTTCTTCAGTTGGTAAATAATTTATTTCAATATCCCCTCTTTCAACAGTTTCTCACACAAAATGATGACGGATTGCTATATGTTTGGTTCGTTCATGAAAGACGGGATTCTTGGTCATTTGTCCAGCACTCTGGTTATCACTAAATAATTTCGTCGGCTGTAACTTTCCAGTCACTTCTTCAAAAAATCTTCTAAGATGAATAGCCTCTTTTGCAGCTTCGGATAACGCCATATATTCCGCTTCGGCCGTAGACATTGCAACTGTTTTCTGTTTTCTTGAGACCCAACTAATAGGACAATTTGCATATTGGAAAGCATATCCTGTGTATGATCTTCTGTCGTTAATATTCCCTCCCCAATCAGCATCAGAAAAGCCAAGAAGAGGTTTTCCGGTTTTCTTAAATGTAAAACCAAGATCTTTGGTGTACTTTAAATAACGTAATACTCGTTTTCCTGCTTTCCAGTGCTCTTCGCCGTAGTTCTCGTTGAATTGACTTAGTAAACTTATAGCATGAGCTATGTCTGGTCGTGTAGAAGTGGCCAAATACATTAATGAACCTACTAGGTTACGATATGGAATCTTCGTCATTTCTCTTTTCTTGTTCTCACTTTTTGGACTCATTTCTTTTGAGAGTTTTATAGATGAGTTAAGGGGTGTAGAAACGGGTTTACAATCTTCCATATTAAATTTTCTGAGCAGGTCTTGAGTGTATTTCTTCTGGGTCATTTTTATTTCTTTTTTATTTAAATCTTGAGAGAATTCAATACCAAGGCAATAGTGAAGTTTACCAAGGTCTTTCATCTCAAAAGACTTTGCCAGAGCTTTTTTAAGTTCTAATATTTTGATGTTGTTATTTGATGCTAGGATTACATCATCCACATAAATTACAACTATTGTAATTTTCCCATTATCTTCATGAATGTAAACACAGGCATCTGAGATGCATGGTTTCATATTTAATTTTTTTAGCTTCAAGTCCAGTTTTTTATACCACTGGCGTCCTGATTGTTTTAGTCCGTAAATAGCTTTTTGTAATAAGCATACTTTATTTTTATAATTTTCTTAAACATTGACGTTGCTCTCGTCCAAAATTTTGGTTAGTTCTTCTGGGATTTCCATATAAATCTTTTCTTCGATTTCACCATTTAAGTAGGCACTGACAAAATCCAATTGATGTACTTCTAGTTGCAGTTCTGCGGCTAAGGCCATTACAAAACGAATTGAGCCAGATCTGCTTACTGGCGCAAAATTTTCATGAAAATCTACATCAGGTTCTTGTGCAAAACCCTTTGCTACAACTCTTGCTTTTCTGGGTTCGATTGTTCCATCTTTGTAGAATTTTGTACATAAGACCCATTTAGAACCAATTACCTTGCGATCTTTTGGACGATTCACCAAAATCCAGGTTTTGTTCTTCATTAGAGCTTCGAATTCAGCATACATCGCTTCTTTCCATTCATTGACTACTGGCGTTAAAAATGCTTCTTTCGCTGTTTTTGGATCTATATCTTGAATCGAACCAGCAAATTCAGCAGCGTCAAAAAATTCTAGTTCTTCATCGTCTTCAGATAGATGTATTTCTTCAGGTATAGCTTCATTAACAACATTTACTTCATCAGGATCAAGTTCTTCTCGTTCGACGGAAAAAAACATGTTTGATTGCATCCTTGGACGACCTTTCCTTCCTGTGTAAATTTTTCTGGGACGTCCTCTGCCAATTTTCATAGCTGGTACTTCAGGTTCAATTGGTAGATTTATCTCAGGAGGAAAATTCTCATCTTCATTTGATTCAGATGCTGAACTTGATTGGGTTTCTTCTTCCTGGTTATCTTCCTCGTGATTGTATTCTCCAATTTTTGGATTTTCTTGCTGCCGATCAATAATTACTTCAATTTCATTCCTGGATTTTTCGTCTCCAGCAGTGCTTGAATTTTTTACTTCAAATATTTTCTTCATGGATCGCAACAAAATTTCATCATCAATGAAATTTTTATCTTCTGTACTTGACTGGAAGTTGTTCACAAAACTTACATCTCGACTTCGACGAATTATCCTTGTTTTCGGATCCCAGAGTCTGTAGGCTTTCGAGTCCGTTGAGTACCCTACAAAAATACATTTTATTGTTTTTGAATCAAATTTTCCTTTCTTTGTCTTATCAAGCATATATGCCGTGGAACCAAAAGATTGGAAGTATTTTACAGTAGGTATTTTCCCAGTCCAAGTTTGATAAGGAATTTCACCATTGAGACTTCGAGATGGACATCTGTTTCTTATGTATGCTGCAGTTAGGATAGCTTCTGCCCAAAATTTCTTGGAAATTCCTGATCTGAGAAGCATACATCGAGCCATTTCTACGAGTGTCCTATTACAGCGTTCAGCTACACCGTTTTGTTCAGGTGTATATTCAACTGTGAATTGATGCTGAATACCTTTTTCTTTTAAAAAATCTTCAAGTTTCCTAGATCGATATTCTTTTGCGTTGTCTGATCTGACGATCTTGATATTCCTTTCAGTTTGATTTTCTACTTTGTTCTTAAATTCTTTAAATTTTTCAAAGATTTCACTTTTGTGTTTTAGAAAAACAACTTCACAAAATCTGGTTTTATCATCAATGAAAGTTGCAAAATATGTGGAACCATTTAATGATTTTACTCGCATTGGGCCACAAATATCTGTATGTATTAATTCCAAAACTTGCGAACTTCGCGATGCTTCCTTCGGGAATGGTGACTGTGCTTTCTTACCTTGAATACAAATTTCACAGGTTGGCAAATTTTCTTTGCCTTTAACATTTATTCCGTGAACCTTCTTGTGACGAATTATATATTTCAAATCTTTTTCATTGAGATGTCCGAATTTTTCATGCCAATCTTGAAAAGACGTTGCTTTTGATCCTGCTATGTGAGCTTTTTCAATTTTTTCTTCTACAAAATATAAATCACCATCCCTTCTTGCTTTAAATATTTCCATTCCATCTTTTAGATTAATTATGACAGCTTCCTTCTTCTGGAAAATTACTTCAAAGTTATGATCGGTTATTTTTGATACAGATAATAAATTTGACCGAAAATTAGGTACTAATAAAAGAGTATTCTGTAAATTAACTACAGTTTCTTCATTTACCTGAAGTTTCACATTTCCGATCCCTTCGATATTTGTTGAGTTGTCATCTGCCAAATTGACAGTTTTGGCAATAGATTTTTGTATTTCTTCGAATTTTACATCATCGGAGCACATGTGAGATGTTGCACCAGAATCCAAGCACCAACGATTTTCTCCTTGATGAAAAATAGCTGTCATCGCAACCTCAGCTTGCTTGAACGATTCGCCCTTATTATTATCCCACCTTTTTGATCTGCAATCCCGTGCCCGATGTCCAACTTTCTTACATTTGTGACATCTAAAATTAAAAGCTTCTTCCTTTTCGTTATTTCTGGAAGATGGTTTATTTCCGTTGAATTTATTTTCTTTCCTTTTTGCGAATTTGGATACCAACATGGCTTCCGACGAATTTTCTTCGTCATTGTTCCTTCGAGCGTCATATTCCTCCTGCATCTTGATTTTTAATGCTTCTGGAGTTGGTAATATTTCACGTGACTCAATTGCAATTCTAAAAGATTCGTAAGTATCTGGTATACTGTACAGTAATAATACAGAAATCAACTCCTCATCTATTTTTACATTCATGTCTTCTAGCTTATTTACAGTGTCAAAGAAATTAGCAAGGTGATCATGCATATCATTAGAGATACTTATTTTATGGTGAATTAATTTCTTTAAAAGCATTGCCTTACGTGCTGGTCCTTGAGACTCATAGACATTTTGTAATTTTGTCCATACTTCCCTTGAAGTTCTGCATCCCTTGATGTGCTTCAACTCAACTGGACTCATCATAAGAATAATATCAGACATTGCCTTTGAATCAGCGACATCCCAGGCAGTTGCTTCTGCTTCGACTGCAGGTCGAACATTCTTCCCATCAACATAGCCGCAGACGTCATTTCGGATCATAAGCGCCCTTGCTTGAATTTTCCAGGAGTCATAATTGTCTTTCGTGAGAGGCTCAATTTTCACAGAAGTATAACTCATTATTTCAACACTTTTCTCGACTTAATGTTTTTACGACACGTAATATAAAAGCCTATACAGAGTCATAATCAGTTTGAAACTGTCACTATACTGAAGATTTTACTTTTCGTAATTCTTTCCACTTATCTCGCTAAAACTTGCGCACTAAAAGTCTTCTGGGCCCATAACCTATTGGATAATTAACTTTATAAATGAGAAGGATTCATTTAAGTATTTAAATAAAGTTTATTTTATTATAAACTTGTGTCACGTTGCTCGGTTTTCAAAAGACAAGATAAAACATTCGAAGTGATAAACGAGAAACAGTTTTCTAAAGTCTGAAGTTTGTTACAATGTTGAATTTAAATATCCAACATTTATAAATTCGGAAATTTTATAATTCGGCAATTTTCTGTCTGGAATTTTATTATTCCAGAATTTTCCAGTTCGGGAATTTTACAGTGTCGGGAATTTTATTTTTCAGGGTTTTTTAGTGTTCCTGAAAAATAAAATTCCCGACACTGGAAAATTCCAGACAGAAAATTGCCGAATTTCAATTTCGGGAGTTTTATTATTCGGGAATCTTATTCGTCGGAAATTTTATTATTCGGGAATTTTCCATTTCAGGGAGTTTATTATTCGGGGATTTTATTATTCGGGAATTTCGTTATTCGGGAATTTTCCAATTTATGAATTTTATTATTCGGGAATTTTATAATTCGGTAATTTTATTATTAGGAAATTTTATTATTCGGGAATTTTCCATTTCAGGAAGTTTATTATTCGGAAAATTTATTATTCGGGGATTTTATTATTCGGGAATTTTCGAATTCGGGGATTTTATTATTCGGAAACTTTATTATTCTGCAATTTCCTTATTTGTTATTTTATTGTTCGGGAATCTTATTATTCGGGAATTTTATTATTCTGGAATCTTATTATTCGGGAATTTTATTATTCTGGAATCTTATTATTCGGGAATTTTATTATTCGGCAATTTTATTTTTCGGGAATTTCAATTTCGGGAGTTTTATTATTCGGGAATCTTATTCGTCGGAAATTTTATTATTCCGGAATTTTCCAATTCGGTAATATTACAAACTGTTCGGGAATTTTATTATTCTGGAATTTTCAAATTCGGGGATTTTATTATTCGGGAATTCTATAATTCGGAAATTTTATTATTCAAGAATTGTCCGATTCTGGAATTTCATTATTCGGGAATCTTATTATTCGGGAATTTATTATTCGGGAATTTCATTATTCGTAATTTTATTGTTCGGGAATCTTATTAGTCGGGAATTTTATTATTCTGGAATTTCATTATTTGTTATTTTATTGTTCGGGAATCTTATTATTCGGGAATTTTATTATTCTGGAATTTTTGAATTCGGGGATTTTATTATTCTGGAATTTTCGAATTCGGGGATTTTATTATTCGGG
>CAKNYM010042920.1:87941-155752 GCA_932195095.1 Andricus curvator | reverse complement strand
AAATCTAACAACTTTTTAAAAAACTCGTCCGCCATATTGGATCTGCCGCGTGCGAAGGGTTAAAGGAGTAATAAATTGATTTCTCATAATTTATTTGTAGGTAAATTCTGCCATCGTTATCATCTGAAAGGATCATGAATATAATTATAATTCAATTTATTATAAATTACTCTTAAATTTCTTTACTACTGAACTTATTTGTAAATTATGTTGCCGTAATGAAATTTTTCATTTCATAAATTAAAAGAAATATTATTTCTAAAATAAATTGTGAATTGTTCGTTATAATATGTATATGAGTATATGAATTTGAATTTGATAAATGCTACGAATAATATTAATTTTTATTATTATATAAGTTGTCCAAAATTTAAGAAAATGAATGATACATATAGAATAATGGTAGTAATTGCCAATCTTTCAGTTTTTAAGAAATATGATAACAAATTTTTAAGTTGTCTATTTGCTCGGCAATTATTACCTTTGCTCAATAGTAATCCATTTGCCACTAATAATTTATTATGCATTGAGAGATGTAGTGAAGTTTTTTCATAATAAATAAATTTTCTAATTTTTATCATAAATGATGCAAGTTGTCACGAAAAAATAAAATGTATTTTAGTATAACTTTTTTATACGTGAACAGTTTTATCGAATCTGTTGTTTACGTAAATATAAGTAAATTCTTTTATTATAAGAAGAAAATTATCCTGCCTATAGAAATTTCCAGGCCTTTATAAAAGTCAGAGTCTCTTTCTTATTAAAAGCTAAATTAAACAAAGAAATTTCAAAAAAATGTAATTTTTTACCTTCTGCGAAAATCTGTTTTGAACTTTTTTTTTAATAATTTATTTTTACGTATCGCATAATTTAACCAAGAAAAATATTTTCGACCTGATATATTCTGCAACTGTACTTGTAGAACATGTCTAATTTCACATGGATTCTTTCTATAGACAAAAATTGTATGTAAAATATTTTTCATAAAATGATTGAAAGTATAAAGTACAGCATTATAATTTTACAAAGTTTGATTAAAATCGAAGGACCACCTGCAGGTCCTGATATTTCTGACGGGTACTTGCCCAGTTTATAAATTTTATTTTTTAAATCCACATATATATGTTATATAAGTAATAATACAAAAACGTCGCACAAAGTATTTGGTTTACATCGTCGCTTTTTATATACTATTTTTATGAAGCATTGTTTTCATCTGATAGTTTAATTTTTTTAGTAGGTTTTTCCTCGATATCATTGTTTAATTATCGTTTCAAAATGTAGATAATATCTTCCATTAGTAAAAATATTAAAGTTTGAAATTTATCTGCTCCATTTGTGGTTAAAAATTGATCTTTTTGGTTTTAAATTCATATTTTTGATTGAAAATTTAAATATTCAGTTAAATATTTAACAGTTTTGTTGAAAGCCCATGTTCTTGGCTTGAAAAATCAACATTTTTTATGACATTTTTTTTATTGTTTGAAAAATCTTTCTTGGTTGATAAATTCGTGTTTTTGATTTGAAAGTAGTGTCTTCAGTGTATTTTCTTCGAAGTGATAGCAAAACGGCGTCAACGCTTTAAAAAAAGTGTCAATAGTGTGTTGAGCCCGAGACCTGAATTTGCCATTTATTATTCTAAAGGCTGTCACAGCTTCAATTTATTTTAAAAAAGTGACCCATCTAAACCGAAAAAAGCAGAAAAAAGTACCCTACAAAAAACTTCGGATTGACAAGTATTTGAAGGTGTATTGTATTTTGAATGCGATGTTGGCGGAAAGCAGATTTCCAGAGGATATCTCGTGAGTGTGAAGCAATAATTTTTAATTTGACGTTTTTTGCAGCAAGACTAATTTCTAATCCAAAAAGTGACTGAAAGTCAATATGTGTATCAACACGAATTAAACAAAAACTGAAATTAAAAAAAAAATTGTTTGAACTGAACAGAATTGATTTAATTTAAAAGAAATCAGTTAAATTAAAAAATTGGAAAGAGATAATAAAATAATTCTGAATGAATTAGTAATGATTCAGGGTGAATTTCAAATGAATTCAAATTAATTGCAAAACATATTTTAAAATCTCTTCAAATATGTGAAAACCTACAAAATCCCTCACTTCTTGTGAATGAATTCTTTAAAATACATTAAAATATTATAAAATCGCATGAAGTTGAATCAAATTTTATAATATTTTCTTGAATCCTGGAAAATTTATTGAAATACCTTGAGAGTTTTTAAAATCCATTAAAATCATTGTAATCTTCGGAAATCTCATGAAATTCATTTAAATATTTTAAAATATATTTAAACCTTGCAGGTCCTATGAAATAGTTTCATATATTCAGAAGTTCTACAAAATTCTTGAAAACTAAAAAAAAATTGTTTATTTCTCTTAAAGATATTAAAAGTCACTTCAAACTTTGTAAAGTTCTTGAAAATCCCTTGAAGTTTTTCAAAATACCCTTAAATATTCCAAATCCTTTAAAATCTGTTGAAATGCCTTGAAATGTATTGAAGCACTTAGAAATTCCTTTGGTTTTTAAAAATACCTTAAATATTTCAAATTCTTTGAATTAATAGAAAATTCCTTGGAATCTTTTAAGATATCCTAAAATCTTTCAAATTCTTTGAAATCTTTGATAAAACCATGAAATATTTGAAAATATTTTTGAATAATCATACGAAATCCATGAATTCTTGTGAATAAATTCTTAGAAATCTATTGAAATATTATGATATCCCTTGAAATTACATGAAATCTGATGACATAACTTGAAATCCTGGAAAATTTATCAAAATACCTTGTGAGCTTTCAAACTCCCTTAAAATCATTGAAATCCTCGGAAATCTTACAAAGTCCCTTGGGAGTTTTCGAGATATCATAATAGGCCTTACGAAATCGCTCCATATTTTCCAAAATTTCAGGAAAATTTTTAATACACTATGCAAATTTTTCAAATACCTTAAAATCAGTCAAATCCTTGGAAATTCCTAGAAATTTTTCAAATCTTCTGAAAGTGCCCTTTTGAAAAGCCCTCAAATAGTGAGAATCGTTTTTTTAAATTTGAAATCAAAATGAAATCTACTTTCTTATGAATGATTTTATGCAAAAAGAGCATGGAATACATTCCAAACCAAAATTAGGTTCCCAAACTACCTCCTTTTCGGCTCATTAGAGACAAATAAATAACGGAGGAAAAAAGAGAAAGAATTGAATCACTTCAAATTACTGAAATCTTTTGAAAATACCCTAAGATATTTCAAGAACTTTAAAATCTTTTGGAATGCCTTAAAATTTGTAAATCTCTTGAAAGTGCTTCGGAAACTTTGAAGTACCCTGAAATATTTTTGATTATTTCAAATTCTATCAGGTTACCGAAATTAATTAAAAATTCCTTGGAATCTTTTAATATACCCTAAAACCTGGCATAGGTCCTATCAAATCGGTCTATATTTTCGAAATTTTAGGAAACTCTTTGATACAATACCCATGAACATTTTTTCAAATCTCACTTTATATTTTTTAAATCCTCTAAAATCCAATTAAATTACTGAAATCAATTGCAAATTCCTTGGAATCTGTTAAGATACCCTAAAACATTTTACTTGAAACTTTTTAAAGCTGTCGAAAATGACTCAGAATCTTTTAAAATCATATGATATCAGTTAAATTACTGAAACCAACTGAAAATTCTTAATTCCTTAAAATGTTTTAAAGCTTTCGAAAATGCCATGAAATTTTTTTAAATACTCTAAAATATCTCAAATTTTCTGAAATCAATTAAATTACTGAAATAAATTGAAAATTCCTTGGAATTTTCGAAATACTCCAAAAGTTTTCAAATCCTCTAAAAAAATGTTAATCACCTTTAAATTATGTAAATTTTTTGAAAATACCTTGCATTCTTTTGAAATTTCCTAAAGATTTAGTTTAAATATTTTAAAATTACTCGAAACATTTTGAAGCTCCCGACAATACTTTTCAATCTTTTAAGATACTCTAAAATACTTAAAATCCACTAAATGACTAAAATCACTTGAAAATTCCTTGAAATCTGTTAAAATATCCTCAAATATTTCAAACTCTTTAAAATCTTTTGGCATCTCAAATGCCTTGGATTCTTTTCAAATACCCTAAAATATGCATCAATTGAAAACTCCTTAACATTTTTCATAATATCTTAAAATATTCCAAATTATTCGAAATCTTTTGAAATTCCCTGCAATTGTTTAAAATTCTTGAAAATTCCTTGGATTATAAAAAAATACCCTATAGTCTTTAAACATCTTTGAAATCCCTTCAGATTATCAGAACATCTTTTAAAATTATAAAATGATTGATCTGTAGACATACACAGATCTCTGACATTCGTCTATTCAAAACGAAAAAAATAATTATTCGAATATGTCAGTATAACGAAATAGAGTTTCTATAGGCAAAGTAGAACCGAAACGTACACGAGTTTGTATACAAACAGGCGGATCACATTACTAAATGCGAAGAAACACGTCGTCGTATTATCGAACTCGAACTACGATTCGAACACTGATCCCGAAAGACATGCGCATGCTTCAACTGACTGGCACTCATTGGCTCTAGTTTGCATACGTATTTAATATTCAAATGCAGACGCACACTGTAGCCAATGAACGTCACTATAATCCAAGCAAGCGCAGATCAAGGCGGCTCCGTTGGGATCAAATGACTTCAACTGAAGAACGAAAAATCATGACACGTTCCATCACTTTCTAACGCACTGATGCCTCGCGACACACGCATAAAGCAGGCGAAAAGTATGAATCGTGACATGTTCCATCACTTTCTAACGCACTGATGCCTCGTGTCACACCCATAGCTGCGAAAACGATATAATCGTGACTATCGAAACGTGACATGTTCCATCACTTTCTAGCGCACTGATGCCTCGTGTCACTCCCACAGCAGGCGCAAACGATATAATCGTGACTATCGAAATCAAGAATATCGTTTAGAGATTTTATAGTAAGGATCCTAATGAGAAGGTATTGGTTTTATGTAAAATTTGACTTAGTCGATTTTCTTCAAATCTCCACGTTTTGAGACCCCCTGAGCTAGAAAAAACGATTTTTACCAAGGTGTCTGTCTGTATGTAGTCTGTCTCTAGGCACGATAACTTTCGAAAAAATGATCAGATTGGATTGAGCTTTGGCACATTTTTTAAGCCCTAAAAGAAAAGGAAAAGTTGGTTAGCCAGCTATTTTTGATAAAAATTCAAAAAGTTAGAGCATTTTCAAAATTTTTGAAATCATTTTTTGAATTGTTTGGAAACCAATTTTTATCGTTTGGACGAGAAAGTCCAAAAAGTTATCGGCTTTTCAAAAATGGTGTGCTAATTTCACACTTACACTGAACTTTTAATGTTTTCCAAAAATTTCTTGATGAATCGTTTAGAAACGTTTGTAAATCAATTTTTATTGTTTGGGCGTGAAAATCCAAAAAGTTATTGATTTTTCAAAAAAAAAACGACTTGCACTGCAAATTACAAATTAAACAATTTTTTTCTTCGCCAATCGTTTGGAAATCGTTTGAATTGTTTTGGAAATCCATCATTAAACATGAATAGTTATAAATAATAGGGTAAAACTAACTTTTTTCAAGCAGACCTTCCTAACCTCTCACCTGAAATATAACCACTTAACAGCTGTAAGTGCGAGCCAGCCTCCTGTCTCCGAGAGTTGAAAATGGTCCATGTGTTGAAAACGGCCATGTGGCGGCGCTAGTAGTAACCTTGTCCGTGTTGTTTTGACGGTTATATGGCTTTCGTCATGTAGAGTCGTTACAAACTCTTAAAAATGTAACAATAAAACGGTTTCTTTATGCAATTATTGTGAAAATGGCCCGGTGGAGTTTTCTACTAGTGTTTTTATGTTTGTTTGTCGCGTTAATTCTGCCGATGTGTAGAGAGAACCCAAAGATCCCTATTATAAAAAAATTAATTTTTTCGTCATTCCGAAAGACCCAGTTATTAAAGCTTTATGGCAACAAACTTTAATTCGAAAAAATTTTACCGTGAAAGCAGGCCAGTTCGTTTGCAGTAAACTTTTTTTAAAGGAAGACATTCTCCACGAGAAAATCCTAAAAGAACCCGATGGCACTATTTTGGGAAAGGTAGGTAATTATATATTTACTGTAAAATCGAAATCACAATTCAAAGATAAAAGAAAAGTAAACTCTTTTTCATTCAATAAACTGTATTATGTGGTATTTTCACTTACTACTCATTTCAAAAAAATTCTGTTCGTTTTCTCCTCAGCAAGTTTTACAAAAAACACAATTTATTCATATTTCTCGTAATTTTCAGAATAAAAATTTATACCAAGTTGATGCAATGAATGGTCTATTCGTGCATAATACAAAAAAGTGACATTAAGATTTTGGTCGCATGCATTGTTAAAGAAGAAAATTTGAGGTTACTATCACACATTTTGTAGCCTTCTAATTTAATCCTTAAATGAACGTCACTTTTTTTGTATGCTACTCAAATAGAACATTGACTAGATTAACTTGGTACATATTTTTTATTCTGAAAATTAGGAATAATATGAATAAATTGTGTTTTTTGTTGCACTTCCTGAGGTAAAAACAAACCGAATTTTTTTGAAACGAGTAGTAAGTAAAAATACCTAATAATACAGTTTATTGAATGAAAAAGAATTTACTTCTGTTTTATCTTTAAATTTTGATTTTCATTTTACAGTAAATATATAATTACTTACCTTTCCCAAAAAAGTGCCATCGGGTCCTTTTAGGATTTTCTCGTGGATAATGTCTTCCTTTAAAAAATGTTTACTGCAAACGAACTGGCCTGCTTTCACGATAAAATTTTTCCGAATTAAAGTTTTTTGCCATAAAGCTTTAATAGCTGGGTCTTTTGGAACGACGAAAAAAATTAATTTTTTCATATTCGGGATCTTCGGGTTCTCTGAGTTCACTTTTGTAACCTGATTTGCACCCCGGAGCGATACACATCGGCATAATTAATGCGATAAACAAACATAAAAACACTAGTAGAAAACTCCACCGGGCCATTTACACAATCATTGTTTAATGTATTACATTACAGGTCAAATCTGTCAAAAATTAAAAAAGTGAAACTGCGTTGATTGCAAATCCGCACTATTTTATTCTGCAAATGACGAAATTGTGGGTCAAGCCCAAACTAATCATCCAGTGGCAAAATTAATCACTTTAGATCAAAATCACAATCTTCATCACCCGAATTTTAAACACTTTGATTTTATAATATCAATCGAAAACTCGTTTTCTCTGCATTGCAAGCAGTCATGTTTTTGACTTAGTCTTGAATGATCTGTCTAAACCCAAATTTTACTTTTCTTGTGCAGAACATGGGAAAGTTTTGGCCTACACTATGAACCTATATTTGCAGAATAGAATGCGACAGTTTGTTCAAATTTCTTTAGCTGATTCCAAAAAAGCTAATTTGCAGAAAAAGAAATTATTGTTTGGCCCTCGACGGCTCAGCGTGCAGACATCTTGGATTTCTCCCACCCAACCTGAAATACCTGATAAATGTCACTGTAATGCGCGCTAGTTGTTCAAAATTATAATTTCAGATGAAAGATACGTGACCGCCCGCGAAGAAATTGATCTAATGCTGAAATAAATCGATTTTTAGTTTTGTACACCAATCTATAGTTTTTGATAATAGTAAGTAAGTAAATTTAGTGGCGTAACTAGAAACGTGCAAAGCGGCGGCAAAGCGGGGTATTGCTTCACAGTAGTTACGCCATTGCCATTTTACAAAATGAAATTGTCGGAAATTATCTTATAATTCCTTATCTTTCATCATAATATTATTTGAAACAATTATCATAAATAAACATAGCGAACAACGTCTATTTTATACTTCAATACTGTTTCTTCTTCCTCACGGAAGAAGCTTTGTAATTGTAAAAATTTTGAAAATTTCTAAATTCATTTATTTAAACGTTCCTCAATTTAAAAATGTCTAATACAATGTTCTAAGCAATTGTCCAGATGTGCGTGTGTGGATATATGTGTGAATGTCACACTTTTTTGTGAACACGATAACTTGAAAACAGTTGCAGATAAATTAAAAATGGGTCTTTTATACTAAAACTTTTTATTTATTACTTTTATTTATTTTTTTTCATGAAGGCATTCCAATTCGTAATTGTGTCATCTGTTCTTTTAATTTGAATTTTCCCTACACAAAGTACCTTTTATTGAATTTTCTTCAGGAATGAAGGAAAATATTGCATTTCCCTTTAATATCCGTTTTTTCTCTAAAAAAATTTACATTCTCATTATTTTTATTGATAAATTATGAAAGGGTAATTTAAAAATCAGACTAAGGGATAGGTGCGATATCTGTTTTTTGGTTTTCTTTTCCATTATGAAATACGAAAATCGGTCAAAAGTTCAAGTTTGGTTGGAGAAGGTAGTGAACCTCATTTTTAGAATCAAAATGTAAGTAGATAATAATAGGTAAATAAAATTACATGTACAAATATTTTTCAAAATCATTCAATTTCAAATAGGTCAGCTTTTCAATATCACTATACCTTAATTCCAAATTCAAATTTTGTTACTTAATTTTCATTAATATTCTTATATTAAAGTACAATCTTGTAAAATTGTGATTTTATTCTTTTATACACATATCACACTTATCCGTAATGACGGAAAATCTGAAATCGTCGACACACTACCAAAGAAAATTAAAAATGTTTCTCCGGGCAAAGTTTTTGTTGATTAAAGAAGGGGAGATTAAATGTAATTTTGTACTACACTGCATATGTTTGCTCCTTACACTATTTCTATCATTAATAAATTGAAATTCGAATAGTTCGTGTGCCAAGAAAAGAATTTCCTGGTATTTCTCACTATAAAAAAATAGTACACAATTATCGTATCTATTCTATATATTTTAATTCCAATGTCAATTTATTCATTATAATTATTTTAATTCTTTTTACTTTTAATTATTATAATTTATAATAATAATTTTTGTGTGTTGCTTGTATCAGAGTGGTCCATCAAGATTGAGAAACAAATGCCTAGTTAATAAAACTTTCAAATTGAAGCCTTCAAAGTTAAACAATTTGACATGTGTTTGAAATTTAAAATTAAACTATGTATATTCGTAGTTAAATAATTTAAATCTCAGTTGTTCATTATTTTACAAATTCGATACTTTCAATTTTTTAATTATTAAGTAATCTACAACTTTCATTTAAAATGTTGCATTTTTTTGCCATATTCGAAAGCGTTTCTTTGTATATAAACTAGACATACATATATTACTATACACCATTGACAGTATTCAAATACAAATATGGCCATAAATGTTCACTGTAACAACTTACACAGATTACGTGATATACTTTATCAGTACAAAATATTTATTTTAACATCTAAACGCGTTTACAACAATCAATAATTATTGTAAAGTGACGAACTATAATAGTAAGGAATCATTCATACTGAGCAAAATCAACATCACTTCTGAAAAGAGTAGTTTGCATTTTTTATTTGTTTATAACAAATAACAAATAATATAAACTTCCTCTGAACCGCCGACAAGCATTCTCAAATTGTTCATTAGCTGATTTAATATCATTCTGAATGAACCTGAATGCGTTGAAAGAATAGTAGACTTGAAAACTAGTATGTGGACTACTAAAGAATTGCGTCTGAGCACGAGCATTAGGACTGCCTTCACATCGGGGCCTATATCTCGGAACCTTTTCACTGGACCATTTTTTTTTCTAAGAACCTTTTTTGAAGCCAAAAGGTCAAGCTTTCTTTTAAGACAATTAAAAAAATAATAAAATACCCTAAATTGTTAAAAAAGATAAATGAACAATTAAATTGTTTAAAATATGCTTAAATTTTTCTCTCGTTTTTTTCGTTAATAAACTAGAATAAAAGAGTAAAAAATATCCGTTCGGAAACCCTTATAAAAAATTTAAATTGCTAAAATAGAAAGGAAGTTACAAGCTTTTGAAAATACCCGTGCAGGCGTTGGGGTTGCAAATGTCACTCCCCATCACTTGGAGAGGGGTGGTTGTTGTGGTCTATAAATTTGTCGATTAAGTACTGTTAGGTAGGTGAACATATTCCCAGAATTTAAAGAAAATCGAAGAACATGACTTTTAAAGTTGGGACAGTTGAGAAATAATGCCCCATATATCCCTTGGGTAACTTCCTCTTCACCCTCCTCCAGTCCATCTCATCAACCCAGGTTTCACTCAACATCACTACATCCCATTTCTTCTCCTCTTCCCAGAATCCTTCATCTTGATTCATTAGCCCTGATACGTTCCAAACCGCTATTCTCACTTCTTTCTTCCTTCCTTTCTCCCTTCTTTCGTCTTTACGTCCCCTCCCTATTTTTGTGGAAACCCCGTCGCTCAGCCTACTTCTCCTTCTTTCCTTTCATCCTCTACTGTTTCAGTTACCTCCTCCCTTCTATCCCTAGTCTCCGCTTCTTCCCCTCGTCGCCATCGACCCTCCCTATACACTGCACTCAATTTTTCTTCCTCATCATCCCATATTCACACATTCCCATTTATCCACATCCTGTCTTTCCCTATCCATACCATGTTCCCTTTCACTCTTTCACTCCATGCTCTCTGTTTTATCATCCACTTTCTTCTTCTTTCATTCCACGTCATATCCTCCTCTATCCTTTCTTCCCTCCCCTTTAAAGCTTTCTTTTTTCTCAAGATATCAACTTTTTCTTCCTCACATCTCACGTTCACTATATATATATATATATATATATATATATATATATATATATATACGCAATTTACCTTCATTCTTCTTTCTCACTCCATTTACCTCTTCAACGTACACTTTCACCCCAAGCTCCCCCATCAACTTTTCCACTTCTTCTCTTCCTGATTCACTCTCCACATTCATTCCTCTAATCACTATATTTCTACTTCGTTTCGTCTTCTCTTCTATTTCCATTTTCCTTTCTAACTCTCTCAATCTTGATTTCATTCTCACATTTTCTAGGATAACGTTCTCATTCACTTCTTTCATTCTCTCTCCTTCTCTTGCCCCTTCATCCCGTTTCTTTGTATCCTCAGACTTACATTCTAGCTTTCTCATTCTTTCTTCCAACTTCTCCATATCAGATTTTCTTTCTTTTTCACTCATCCTTTGATTTTTCTCGATTACCTCCAACTGCTTCCAAACCTTATCTTTTTCTTACCGCTACACCAGATTCCATTCTTCCCACTTCTCTTTAACTTTCCTCATTTCCTCCCAAACCTCCTCCCCTCGCTTTTGCATGCCATTCAGTATTCGGTTCTTTTCCTGTCTAAACCCTTTAATGAGTTTTTCCAGGCTCTCTAGGTCGACTTTCCCTTTTGCCTTATTCCTCTCCGGTGGAGACTTTTTTAAAAACTTTTTCCGTCCCTTCTCATCTGCCTGCTCATACCGCTCTTCTTCCCTTGATCTTTTACTGTCTTCCGTCTTATCCCCCTCATCGCTTTTATCCGTAAGCCCTCCTCCCTGCCTCCATTTATCTAAAAGTTGTCTGGATCCTAAACTACTAGCTCTGGATCTATTAAGCAGTTCCCGACTTGACGGCCTACCTCGAGTCCTCCTGTCAGCTAGTCCCCCTTCCTTCTCTCCCCACCCGAAGTTCCCTGGCGTAGTATACTGTACCTCGCCATCATCGGTACTATCTCCGGCAACACCCTTACCCCTACCCTTTTCGCCGGTCTCAGTGAGATCATCAGCACCGGGGTTGTTGTCCACCTGCTGCTGCCCTCTGCCGGACCCCACTGGGCTCCTCGCAACAAACATGCTGGCCTATCTTACCGATCTGCTGTCCCCTATCTTCTCTCTCACTTTTCCGTCCTCGACAACTAACCTCCAAATTAGCACTTTCAACTTTCCTCCTAACCCTTTCAACCTTACAAAACAAACCCCCCACACTTCCACACAACCCCTACACTACACTGACCTCCCTTACCACCGTTTGCCTGAATCACACCTCCACGCCCGTCGCCAAAACCAAAAAGGGTAGCACATAACAAACACGCGTACTTTACCATTCGGTACAGGAAACGGAAGCCCTAAATTTAATTACTTACTATTACCAAAATCTATAGATTGGTGTACAAAACTAAAAATCGATTTTCTTCCGCATTAGATCCATTTCTTCGCGGACAGTCACGTATCTTTCATCTGAAATTATAATTTTGAACAACTAGCGCGCATTACAGTGACATCTATCAGGTATTTCAGGTTGGGTGGGAGAAACCCAAGATGTCTGCACGCTGAGCCGTCGAGGGCCAAACAATAATAAAATTTGCACGGGACAAAACTTTATTTTTATATTAAGTAAGAAAAACATTATTTTTCACCATAAGTGTATTTGGATATTATTTTTTTATTTTTAAGAAACTATTTAATTCAATAATAAAATGGATAATTTTTGGTTTGCACCGATTTTATTATTTAATTTAATAGATTTCGAAAAATAAGAAACAATACCCAAATGTACTTACGGTGAAAAATCATTTTTTGCCAGCATATTAGAAAAACAATGTTTCGTCCCATGCAATTGATATTTATGCTTGGCCCTCGGCATGCAGACATCTTGCCAGATGACGTCACGACTTGCGGCTTACGACATACGTTACAACAGACGGCGTGACTTAGGGCTCGTACTTACAGCTGTTACAAAGTTTATATTTCAGGTAAGAGGTTAGGAAGGTCTATTAAAAAAAAGTTAGTTTTTATGACATGCATGATTTCAGGCCTTTTCGACGCCTATGAAGCGGGGCTAAAGCTCTACTTTTTACTCCCTAGGGACTGAAAAGTGACGTCAGAGGTGAATAATGATAATTGTGCATCTATGAGCTCGCATTTTATGATTATCAGCCCACTCACCGTAAAAACTGTGAGGAAATTTTTGTTGCAGATAATAGAATTTTGCGGGTATTTATAGAAAGTTACCATATATACCTGTAAAATTACCAAATAAATGACAGAAGTTTTTCATAAATTTCCGGAAATTTATGGAAATTTTTTAAAATGAATTTTGGGTAAGTTATCATATGTACCTGTTAAATTACCATAAATGACCGAAATTTTTCATAAATTTCCGGAAATTTTTTAAAATGAATTTAGGGTATTCCATGGTAAGTTACCATATTTACCTGTAAAATTACCATAAATGACCGAAATTTTTCATAAATTTCCGGAAATTTATAGAAATTTTCAAAAATGGATTTTGGGTAAGTTACCATATATACCTGTAAAATTATCATAAATGATCGAAATGTTTCATAAAGGACCCCGCACAAAATGTATTGAAAAAAGGTCTCGGTGGATTTTGATAATTTTTTGATATTTTGTAGAACATGACCCCCCGAACAAAAAATCATAATGACAAAACCCCGAAAAATGGACAGATTTTCGTCACAGTTGCAGAGTGCTAAGTGTTTTCAGTGAGCTTCGCGCCAATAGCTTCTATGTAGCGTGAATGCTGGTCTGAAAGGGTACTTTTGGCGCGGTGCAGATGAAAATCTGTCCATTTTTCGGGGTTGTGTCATTATGATTTTTTTTTTCGGGTGATCATGTTCTACAAAATATCCAAAAATTATCAAAATCCACCGAGACCTTTTTTCAATACATTTTGTGCGGGGTCCTTTCCGGAAATTTATGGAAATTTTTAAAAATGAATTTTAGGTAATCTATGGCAAGTTACCATATTTACCTGTAAAATTCCCGGAAATTGATGGAAATTTAAAAAAATGCATTTTGGGTAATTTATGGTAAGTTACCGTACTTACCTGTAAAATTACCATAATTTACGGAAAGCTTCTATAAATTCCCGGAAATTTATGGGAATGAAAAAAAAAATTAATTTTGGGTAATTTATGCTAAGTTACCATATTCACCTTAAAATTACCATTAATGACCGGAAATTTCCGCAAATTTATAGATGTTTTTAAATTGAATTTCGGACAATTTATGGTAAGTTACCATGAATCACCTCTAAAATTACCATAAATTAGGTTAACATTAATTTCATGCTTCGTTATACAAAATCTAATATGGACTAAAATCATGACTGTATTTCGAGAAATGTCTGAAATCATCCATTTGTTATAAAAAATATCGTATGTGCCAAGAGGGAGAGGCACTTTTTCTCCCCCTAGGTGCATAATATACTATTTACCCTATTATTTATAATTATTCATGTTTAATGATGGATTTCTAAAACAATCCAAACGATTTCCAAACGATTGGCAAAGAAAACAATTTGTAATTTGTAGTGCAAGTAGTTTTTTTTTTGAAAAATCAATAACTTTTTGGATTTTCACGTCCAAACGATAAAAATTGATTTCCAAACGTTTCCAAACGATTCATCAAGAAATTTTTGGAAAACATTAAAAGTGCAGTGTAAGTGTGAAGTTAACACACCATTTTTGAAAAGCCGATAACTTTTTGGATTTTCTCGTCCAAACGATAAAAATTGGTTTCCGAACAACTCTAAACGATTTCCAAAAGATTCCATATAAAAAACATAATTGTTTAAAATGTAATGCTATCTTCACGGACGTACAATAGAGCACAATTTAGCAAAATTTTGTTTTTTTTTCGAAAAAACGGAATGGCGGTGCTGGCCCTAAAAAGTTTTTTTTTAAATTCTAGCTCAAATTTGGATTTTTTCGAAAAAAATTGTACGGCACAATAGAGCAGAAACCTAGCACAATTTAGCACAACCTTTTTTTGATAAAACAAAATGGCGGTACTGACCCTAAAAAAGTTTTTTTTTAAATTCTAGCTCAAATATTGATTTTTTCGAAAAAAATTGTAGCACAAATCAAGTACAATTCAGCACAACTTTTGTTTTCCTGAAAAAACAAAATGGCGGTGCCAACTTCTTGGGCATCACTAGCGGACTAAATGAGATACCCATACTGTTCATCCCGCTCTAGGGTAGGGGTGTAAAATACATTATTTTTGGGACAGGGGTATCTTCCAGCCCTATTGCCAATTATTTCTGGACTTCAAATTTTTCTGAGTGAGAGATGCCACAATGTGACCTGCCACAAATGTGTCTCGCCGCACTTTTGCCAATTTCGTATGGGCTTCAAATTGTTCCAAATGAAAGATGCCGCAATGTGTCAGCTCCGCGTTGTCTGCCCATTGGACGGTAGTAAAGAATCTTTTTATAGAGTTTATTTATATAAGGGCATTTAGTACTTACCATATTATGTGCAATCATGTTTCACCAGGTTTGTGTCAACAATAATCAATATTTTTCGTTGAAACTTTAGGAACTTGTAAAGTACATGAATACGAAATTCAATGCGCTTCATGTTCTTTACAATTTCCCAAAGTTTCAGCGAAGATTATTTATTACTGTACAGACAAATCTGGGGAACTCTTGGGTTTTCAGTTTTTTATTCTGACAAGGACATGTTTTTTAATCTAGTTCAATCTCAACAGGTCTTTCCATAAAATGCTGGGACTGTAGATCTGATTCCGATCCGAAATGCGCAGATCCTTTTGATAATTCGACTGTGCCTATTAAAGACTGTAGTCAAGAACCATCCCCAGAACATCTAACGGGCGTCAAGTCAACACTATGTCGAAAGATACGTCAAAAAGGTAAGAATTTTTATAAATCAATAAATTGTCTACTTATGTAGAAAAATAGATTTTACTGAAAATCTTAGTGCACGCTCACTAGCGCCATTCAGTATGTAGACACTACTGTCTGTTCAAAAAATGTAGGTACCTCCATTTTTGTACATGTTACAGTGAAAAAGCAGAACAAAATCTTAAATTTTGGGACCAAGTATTTGTTGCAGATGAAGATTTTGCCTATACTGATAGAGAGTTTTGAAATTTTCAGTCGATTAGCAATTATTTCCTGAAGAGTAAAATGTTAAAAGTACCATTAACTTACGATAATTTCAGAATACACAACTTTGAATGGCTGTTAGTCCCTGAAAATAAATGACAAAAAATCTGAAAAAATTATGTGAATTTCGTTCATCCTTTCTGTGTGCAATGGTAAATTTTAGAATCAGAAATAATACTTTGTTTCTAAGTCAATGAGCAAAAAACTTGCTTTTAAATGTTTAAAAAATTAGTTACTTTCTTAGAAAATACAAAGAGCTTTCCGATTACCGAAGCAACCGCACTCACAGCAGGAGACCTTGTCTGTGCTACTGCTCTTCCTACAACTACGACTTTCTGTCACACACTCCTATTGTGAGTGCCGTTCCATCGGTAATCGGAAAGCCATTTGAATTTTCCTAAGAATTAAATAAGTTTTTAAACATTTAAGCTCAACTTCTTGCTCATTGATACTACATACACCATTTTTGGAAGCTAAAAATGTGGAATTTGCTTAAAGAATTATCTCCGTACATTGCTTAGTTTCATAAATGATACCTCACTACTCTTTTGTTGTTAACTTAAAAAAAAATGATTATTTTGTACTCTAAAATTGTACCGGCCTGTAGCGGGCGGTTAAACATTAGGGCCCTGCAAATTTTGAGATACGTCACTACCAGAGTTGTAGCTAAGATTTGCTTCTGTCACCTGCGTGATACAAAGTGATAAGTCCTACTGTGTTCTGAAATGATCGTAAGATAATGTTACTTTTTAACCTTTCACTCATCAGGAAATAATTGCTAATCGACTGAATGCAACATGTTCGTTGTTCCATATTTTTAGAATTTTTATTCTGTTCAGATTTTTCCTATAATCTGTACAAAAATTGAGTTACCTATATTTATTGGTCAGATAGTAGGGTAGTCCAAAAGTGCTTCAGAAATGTATTTCTTATTTTCTCGTTCTCATCCCCCAGACTTGTGAGAGCCCCCCAAAAAATGAACTTATATTTTTTTATTTCGAAATCAGTTGATGTTTAGGAGTGGCTCAGATACCATAAAGTTTTATATGTATTTCTCATGGGGAAAAAATATCTTTTCGTATATTTGCGTTAGAATCTTTAATAATAGGTGTATCGGATTATATGTGCAAGGTTTCTCTCCAAAATTAATCACAGATTACGAATTAATAATTACTTTTTGAATTCAACTCATATAAGCCCCTTTTATAGTGTCCTTAAAACCCCCGTAAGTGAAAAATGAAGTCGCGTATCTATTTTTGACGTTCATTCTTCTTTTTTACCCTTTTTCACAGATTGTTTTTATTATTTTTTCTAAATTTTGTTTGTACTTAAATTTTTTTTAAAATTTCTCAATAATTCTAGAAAAAATTATATTCAATATAATCCATATAAAAAATTTGAACAATATTTTAATTATTTAGTTTTATTTTAGGACATAATAGTAATAAACAATAAGAAATTGTTTAAATTATGATGTTTATGGATTTGTATTGATTACTATTTGTAAACCTTGTTTGCCAACTAAAAGTAACGCTTTTGCTTCGCTTGCGCTTGTGTAAGGTTCCATTTAGTCAGTTAATGCTTTTCGGATCGGTTGCACTCGACGTCCTGCACAATGCGTAAGATTTTATATCGTTTTATATCGCGCGAACGAGTCCAACTGCCTATTTGGTAGAAACCATAAGTAAAAAACAAATGCCCTTTTTTAATAGAGATTATTTAAGTATTATTATACCATTAAGCCAAATCCTTTTAGGGGTAAGCGTAATTCACTCGGTTCTAGCCTTGTTATACTGCCGGGGATAGAGGAATTTGTATGGGAAAAGTGAGGAAGGGAAGTAGAAGAGGAGGTACAAAAGGGAGGCATACATGTCTACATCAATTTAGAATTCCCGTGATGTTTATTTAAATAAGGCGTTCGTTGCGCAACACTGCTCCGGCACAGGTCGCTGATCAATCTCTCTAGCAATCACCCCAGACGAAGAGCTTCACAATGTCATCATGTGTCATCGGTCACGCAGAAATACGCAAATTTACTGATAATCCCATAGTAAGATCCATACTTTTTACTCTTATCACATCCACTAAGTCAAGCTCTCCATGCGGGCCAATTAGTATCCAAGGTCTTTTGTTTCAGGCGTCTCTCATTCTACAGACACTCTTCATCACACATTTCTTATAGACTATTTTGCTCCACACTTTCCTGTCCTGACATAAAACTTTAGCTTTCTTTACATCCATACATCTTCTCATACAAGCTCTTGTGTTTCTATGGCTTTTTATATTGTCGCCTTAGAGTCTCATTCACATTTTCCCACCATTCTTTCCTCGGTCTGCCTCTGGGTACGCTACCATTCGCTTTATCTTCATATAATTGTTTCGTCAATCGTTCTGCTTACATTCTTTCAACATGACCATACCATCTCAAAAAAAGAAATGTTCACTCTTGTCATGTAATGTTTCCTCTACACCGCATTCTTTAAAAGGAAGTGCATGCCAACCGCGTTAACTTGACTATTATCCTTTATCTTTACCCTTATTTCTTATCATATTATCAAGTACATAATTATATAATGCAGTTTTAGCTTTATTCGTTATATTTTTATTCTTAGCAATGGCTCCTACGCTGCCCATACCCTTCATATCCTCGTATATACGCCTGGCTACCTCTCCATCGATCTTTACGTCAGGAGTAAATAAACTTCCAAGATACACGTATTTATCAACTTGTTCTATCCTTTCTTCGTCTAAGGCAATGTTGCATACTGTTTCCTCACCCATTCCTTCAAACACCATCATTTTAGTTTTATTCACGTTCATTTTAAGGTCTATGTTCTTTATGCTAGTATTCAGTCTGTTCAACATTATCTGCAAGCCTTCGACTGATTCTGCCATAATCGTCAAAGATGGCCATTCTTAACACTCATCCACGAATATAATAAACAGCCAAGATGACATAACACATCCTTGCGTTACCTAATATCAAACCAGTCGCACCGTTGTCCATTTACCCTTACACTCGCTTTACTACCTGCATAATATATTGTGTTTATTGCTTTCAGGCGCTATCCATTCATTCTATCCACCTTATCGAACGCTTTTTTCAGGTCAAGAAATGCACAGATAACTTTTTTTTCTACTTTCAAACTTTTCTGTGATCTGTCTCAAACTAAATATTTTATCCGAACATGATCTTCCTAGCATAAAGCCACATTGGACTTCCCAGATCTTTTCTTCTGTTATTTTCATTACCCTAAAAATAAGTATTTTTGAATATATTTTGCCTACGGTACTTAGTAAGCTGATACCTCTGTAATGATTGCAGTTACCTTTATCACCCTTTCCTTTGTATATTGGAACGATAATACGAGTCATCTGGAACTTCCAAACTATTTTTAATTGAAAAATAAGAAAGAGCGAATTCACTTTATCCAAGTAGAGCATTAATAATGGAAAATTTTATTCTACATTAGAGTTTTTACCGAAAAAGTTATTCACAATTAAAGTTCTTGGAACGAATATTGTTCCTCGATTATCTGCGTTCGACCAAGTTTGCGCTTCCGTTAGGTTCTCCTTAGCATGGAATCTTTGTATAAAACTCATTTTTTAATTGTTTTTTGAGTCGCTTATTTTAAATATTGTATCAGAAGATCTAAATTCAAAAGGACGGATTCAATTTGGCGACTATATATTTTTTAAATTTCCGACATTCACTAATTTTTTATATTTAATGGGTCTTTCATGTCCCAGATTCCAAAAAATGTATTAAAACTCAAATATAAATAGATATGGACCCAAAATATATTTTATTCGCAATCACCATGTTATGAGCCTGTAACGCCCCCTGAAAAGTGATCGTTACAAATCCTGCAGAATTTTTCTTATTTCCGAACGTCGCCACGCTGAAATATTGAGAGTAATCTATTATTTCAGTAGACAATAGACATATATATATATACTCTGGGATACCGGGCGACCTCTCAGAGTATCAGCCTTATCCTTGCACGCGGGGCTCTACAAGGATGGACGAACCCTTTTCCCTAGCTGCTCGTGGGAACAACAATGACAACACCAAACATAGTTGTAGGAAGTGCGGTTCAAAACAATCGAACTCGCAGGGCTCCCGACAATTGGTCGGACAACAATGCCGACTACCCTAGAGTTGGGGGAGCCAATCAAGACGGAGTCAATGCGATTGACCGGCAGAATCTCATTACTATTAGGTGGACGGATCGACTCAGGGACGTCCTGCTGGAGTGCTATGATACCAGTATGGCCCCTGAACGAAAAGGTTACATGGCGCGACTGCATGCTCTGTGGTGCGAGAAACACCCAGAGCTCTCGGATTTTTCGCAAAAACGTCTGCGAAACCGTGCCGAGGACCTCCGGAAAAGGGGTTATATAAGCGGAGCGCCTACACAACCGCAGCCAGAACAAGCCGGCAACAGAGAAAGAGAGGCGACACTGAGACCAACCTCGAACAGGCATCCAATAGAGGAAGAACGATGCTTCAAGACCGGGAGAAACATCAACATTCAGGTTTCTCCCAAGCGCAAAGATCTGACTGAACTGGATGACGAGCTTCGTGGAGATTTTTCCGAAGAATCCGACCTCTGGACTATCAATTGTAGTGTGTACAATGCAGCGAGAACTTTGGCAGATGCAAACCGTAAAACAAAACCAACGGTTGATCATAAGACCAAAAGACGAATGCATCAACTTAGCACAAAGATAGGTTGGGCAAGACAGTACGCGTCCCGCATTCAGGTTGTGATTGACTACATAACATCTGGCAGGACTTTCACTGCCAAGGTTCGACAGTTCGCGCGCGAACTGCGGATCCGTCATCACATAATCAACAAGTCAAAGCTACTGACCATCAGGCAGCATATTGTTGACAGAATACGAATACTATCTAACGCTAGGAGAAGTCTAGAGCGGAGAGAGAGGTGGGTCAGAGAAAATCAACAGTTTTTGTCTGACCCATCTCGACTCTTTCAAGACCCTCCAGTTACTGTCGACCATCCGCCCAAACCAGAGGAGGTCGAAGAATTTTGGAGAGAAGTCTACGAAGTCCAACATACACTTGAAGAAGACTCAAAGAACATAAATAGCTTCTAGGAGCTGTGCAATGCCATCATAACAGCTGAGGAGGAATGCCCCCCTATCACTACCGAGGAGGTGAAAAACGTATTAAGAGGCATGAAGAACTATTCCGCTCCGGGACCAGATGGTATGAAGACCTTCTGGTGGAAGAAGTTTCTTTCAACCCACCAGCATCTGGCCCGAATATTCACCTCATATCTAAAGTCGGAAGAGCCTATTCCGGGGTGGTTGGTGGAAGGGCGCACAGTGCTCCTGCCGAAGACGGGCAACTTAGCTGACCCTTAGAATTACAGGCCAATAACTTGTCTGAACACACTGTATAAGATCTTCACAGCTATCCTAAATGATAGAATTGTTCGGACAATTGGACCTGTGTCGCGAGAGATGTATGAACAACGTGGATCAAAGAAAGGCGTAGCAGGATGTCGGGAGAACTTGCTCATCGATAGATGTGTCTGTAAAGATGCAGCAACCTATCAGCATTTCTATCGATGGCCTGGATTGATTACCGGAAAGCTTTCGATTCCACCTCCCATAGACTTATCATCTGTCTGTTGGAAAGCCTAAAGGTTCATCCACACATCGTGAGGTGCATAGAGACATTAATGCCGCTTTGGAAAACCAGATTTACTATCTCATTTGGAAAACATTGTGTGATCACTAACAGTATCACCTTTCAGAGAGGTCTATTTCAGGGCGACACCATGAGCCTTCTCCTCTTTTGCCTCACAGGATTGCCACTATCTCTCGCACTTCGCCATTCCGAAGGGTATCTCTGCGGCAAACCTGGAAACCGAAAGCATAAGGTCACTCATGTATTTTATATGGTGTCATTTCCACTCTAGCATACCGTCGCCACATTTTGAGCCAAGACATTCCCGATGATAGCTGCAGAGCGTGTCATGCACACCCCGAGCATCTAGGACCCATACTATCTAGTTGTCCAATTCATGCGGGAACGACCTACATCCAAAGGCACAATGCGGCACTAAGAGTGCTTTATTACCATATCTGTCACTCTTATCGCATTAGCCCAAATACCTCTCCGCTAAACGCTCCTAGAGAAATAGAGTCAATTGTCGAAAATGAGAAGTGCCGAATATACTGAAACTTCATATTCTCGACAATTGTTTCTGTTGCGCACTCGAGGCCTGACATAGTTCTCCTTGAAATGGAGAAACGAACCATGTTCGTTATCGAATTTTCGGCACCAGCTGACAAAAACGTCGCAGCCAAGGAGAAAGAAAAAAAAGAGAGGTATAAAGACCTTATAAGGGAGTTGCGATGGTTATACCCGGAATATTCTGTTAAGCTAATCGTCTTCATCATCGGCGCTCTTGGAGGTGCCAAGGTTTCACTGGTTAATAGCCTGAAAAGTATCCCTGTGTGTCAACAAAATGCTGAGACACTTGCGGGGAAAATGCAGAAGGCGGTCGTCCTTGGGTCGCTCCGTGTCCTCAGGGTGCACGGGATTTTTGCCGGATCATCGTATTGAGTTCCTCGCAAACTGTAACCGTCTATCTCACGGTCGTGAGACGTGGTTACAGCTGAAATTTTACCGCGATTTCGCTGGGAGCGGGTTCAATTTTTCAGATTAGCACCCGCTCCCGGCGAAATCCTGCAGTTGTCCTTATGACAAACTTTTAACTATATATGTGTATGTGTGTCTGTGTCCTCAGAGTGCACGAGACTTTTGCCGGATCGTCGTATTGAATTCGTCGCAGACTGTAACCACCTATCTCACGGTCGTGAGACGTGGTTACAGCTGAAATTTTACCGCGATTTCGCTGGGAGCGGGTGCAATTTTTCAGATTAGCACCTGCTCCCAGCGAAATCCTGCGGTTGTCCTTATGGCAAACTTTTAAATGTATATACAGGGTGACCTATTTTAATCTATAAATCCAAATAACTTCAAAACCAGGCCTGTCCAAGTAGGGGACAACTGCTCATTTGCCAGATGGTAATTTAACACCACCACCGACCTTTACTCATCCAACTTCACGAGGGCGACCACCCCCCAAGCCTCTGGACCTGAGAAGAGGGACGTGGTGGTGGAACTCGAACATGTGGCGAATGAGCAGTTTTCCCCTACTTGGACAGGCCTGTTCTAAACTGTCAATCTACATAAAAAACGGTCCGTACAAAAGTTAAGACGATTTTTTAAAATGGAAACCCCTATTTTTGACTGCAGATTTAAATAGAGCGGAAAATTTGACGTCAAAAATGTACTATGGAAATCTTGTTTTTGTGAACTTTGAGAGGTGAGAAATCAAGGTCAAATGTCCAAAAAACGATCCTTGTTGGAGGAAAGTTCCCGTTCTTTACAAGTCCGAAGTCTAAAATAGGGATTTCTATTTTAAAAAATCGTCTTGACCTTGAAATGACCTTGAAAATTGACCTCAAGGCCAAAATCAATGGTACAGTTAAATGGACCCCTATGTCCTGGTCAACTTTTGTATGAACCGTTTTTTGTGTAGATGGGACAGTTTAGAAGATATTTGGATTTATAGATTAAAATGAGTCACCCTGTATAATTTGAAAAAAAGGGTTAAAAAACCACCGCAGGTTCCCACTGGGAGCAACTGCCATTTAAAAATTACACCGGCTCCCAGTAGAACCGCGGTGAATCACACTTATGGCCACGTCTCACGACCATGAGATAGGTGGCATGATGAAATTACGACGATAGGCCGGCGAAACCCTCGTGTGTCTTAAAGGAACGAAGCGACCCAAGGATGGCAGCTTTCTGCATCCATCTCGCAAGTGCCTCGGCATATTTTTGGCACGCGGGTATGGCTTTAAGGTTACGAATCAGTGATAGTTTCGCACCTCCGAGAGCACCGATCGCAAGGACAATTACTTCAACCGAATATTTTGGGTAGACTCGTTGCAGCTCCCTTTCAAGGTCTTGATATCTCTCCTCCTTTTCCTTCTCCGTGGCAGTTATATTGCTGTCGGCCGGAGCCGAGAATCCGATCACGAATATGCTTCGTTTCTCGAAGTCTTGGAGAACGATGCCAGCCTTCGAGTGTGCAACGGAGAGTGCTGTCCGAAAATTGTAGTTCCAAAAAATTTTGCTTTTCTCGTTTTGGCCAATTGACTCCATCTCTCTTGGAGCGTTCGGCAGGGCAGGGTCGCGGCCAACACCGTAAGAGCGACAAAGATGGTAATGAAGCACTCGTAGGGCCGCATTATGTCTGTAGATATACGTCGTTCCCGCGTTGGTGGGACACCCAGGTAGTATATGTTGTATGTATGGCCAACAGCCATACCACGCTGAAAAAACCAGTTCTCGTCGGATCACTGAAGTTAAGCAGCGTTGGGCGCGGTTAGTACTTGGATGGGTGACCAATCGAGAATACTGCATGCTTTTGGCATATCGTGGGTGTGATGAGCCCACACTTGTAGTTATTTACTACAAGAAACTATCCACCTAGAAACACTACCCGAATCGGGTAGTCACGCCTACCCTGAAAGGGAAATGGCTTAATGGTATACTACTACTACTACTACTCAGCGTGTGCATGACACGCTCTGCACCTATCGCTCGGAACTTTTTGGCCGTCCTGGCATGCGAAAATGAAACCTTCTATACCTGAATTAAGCCCTGATAATCTGAGGAAAGCAAAAGTTTGCTCCTTCGATAAGGACTGTTTTTCTACATTTCGGTGAAAGTTACCGTGCATTTTTTTGTCGAGTAGCTGTTGGTGAAATTTTGCAACGTCTGCTTTCTTTACTTCTACTACTCTGGAAACACCAGTTCTCGTAAGATCACTGAAGTTAAGCATTGTCGGGCGCGGTTAGTACTTGGATGGGTGACCGTTCAGGAATACTGCGTTGCTGTTGGCCCGTCGTGGGTGTGGTGGGCCCACATTGGTAGTAAATATCCACCTAGAAACACTACCCGAATCGGGTAGTGAGGCAATGAACTTTCGAGTTCAAACTGCTAATCAATTTTTTTTTTTTTTTTATTAGTGAAACATCTAGATGGAATTATGCACTTTCCTCACTTCTGATGTTGAAATTCAGGCCAAGGGTCTCGGCCGCTTGCCCCGCGGATTTGTAAAGGACGCTTCTTTGCCGATCATCTCGTGGTTCCTGACCATTTTTAGGAGAGGAACTCTGCCATTTGCAACGATGTAAGCTGTACTTAGAACAATTCGGTTATGAAGACACTGGAGATTCAGAATTCCGCGTCCGCCTTGACGGCACACAGTGGGGTGGAATCGGAAAACGAGGTTCAAAATTACATTTAGAACGCAATTATGCACCGGTTTTAGTTTTTTTTTTTTAAATTCAGGACAAAATTTTTCTTATACTTCTCGTCCCTTGAATTCAATGCACAGGGGTTTAAAAAAATGGTTAACTTGCAAAGTTAATTGTTATTAACAAATTGTATTAACAAGTACTCGACATTGGGGGTTATTCGTCTTCAAAGTATATTTCCGCTCTGAAATCGCTTGCTTTCATCGTTAGGATGTTACGTGGGCATTAAAATTTGAGATTAAACCTTATTGGTTTATTTTATAAACAAATTATATAAACAAATGCACATTTTGGGCGTTTTTAGGCGGAAAACCCCCGTTCTTTCTTCCGACCTTGTTGCAGTTACATTGCCAATGATTTTTTCTGCACAAATTTTTGCCACCCATCAATATTTTTTTTTTTTATAAACAAATTATATAAACAAATGTACATTTTCGGCGTTTTAAGCGAAAAGAAATCGTTTTTTCTTCTAACCTTGATGAAATTATATGGCCAATGATGTTTTCTGAAAAAAATTTGGAACCCATCAATATTTGCTTATTTTATAAACAAATTATATAAATAAACTCACATATAAAGCGTTTTTAAGCGAAAATAAATTGGTTTTTCTTGTATTATTTTTTAAATTAGATTGACAATAATGTTTTCAGAAAACATTTTGCCATTATTTATTATATTATATTATTATTACATATGTGAGCAGTGAGGCTCCGGAAGCTACGATCATGGTTCTTCAAAGCAACCAGTCCCGACGCAACTGGAACGTGTACGTCATCTACTTCTGCTCCTTCTGTCCTTGAAGGTAGCAAGAGCGGGAAATTTACGCGAGATAACATCGTGCAACACTGTTCCTTGGAGTCAGGTCTGTAGCCGCCGATGGCCTTACGCGGCAGACGGGACAGTTGGAGATGAAGGTTTCACCTCTGGATACTTTTTTAGAGCTACCAATCTTTGTAGAATGTTATGAGGAACAGTGTTGACGGACCAGATGAAGTGATCTCAGAAGAACAGCCTTTTGCATCCGGTTCGCTATGGAGTTAGCCTGACGCTGGCAAGCCGGAATCTTGTTGAATTGGCTAAGAAATGAAGCTTTCATACCTCCAAGACAGCCGATTATGAGAACGACAAGATGGACCTTGTAGCCTTGATACAGCCTGCTAAGCTCGAAAAGAAGTGCTTGATATTTCGCCCGTTTTTCTTTCTCCTTTGCCGTGATATTACCATCGGCTGGTGCCGAGAAGTAGATCTTACACTGATCATTCTCCACAACGGACTAGAGATCCCCCTGGGAGTATGGCGAGACGGGCAATAGATCAACACCATAGAAGTGCCTAAGATGGTAATATAACACTTTCAGAGCCGCATTGTGTCTCTCTATGTACCCGTAGCGTGCATACTTTGAGCATCCACTGAGAACATGTCAAAGTATTTCTGGCTCTTGCTTGCACGCTCGGCAGTTGGTATCTCCTACAGGTACATTCATTATGTGCTCGCGGTAAACTCAGGTGTCTATACCGCCGTCTTGACAGGCAAAAAGAAATCCCCCAGTCTCCGATCTCAATCCAGCGGACTTGAGAAACATGTTGGACAGACCCATTGAGAGCTCTTCTCTACGTCTGATGCCGTAGAATTTACCATGAAGGGGCTTGTCAGCATGTTCTCTACGTAGAAGCGTATGTTCTACTTCCTGTACACGACTTTTGAACACCAAAGGTGTTAGTGATGCTAGGCCATGTGTAGTGTCGCTGGAATTAAATGGGAGGCCAAGCTTCTCTACGGCTCTATCTGCAGCACGGTATAGAAACGCCGCAGCATTGACGACTTCATGTTGATGTACGAGTCGCATCAGAGAATCTGCTATTTAGAACTGAGCAGGCTGTAGCCAGAACCGTTCTCCGATGAAGACACTCCAAGCTTAGCAAGCCTCTACCCTCTTTATCTCGAGGGAGGTATAATCGAGGTATGGAAGATCTAGGATGATTACTTCGATGGATTGTCATCATCTTGACGATACCTTTTTTCAAGGGCCGTTTTTAACACGCGCACATTTTGGGTTTCCGCCTGCTGTATTCCAAGATATGTATATGTTTCTCCATTACCAAGATGTTGAATGGTATTTCCGCCTATGAGTTAAACATCCTGATGGTCACACGATGATGTAGTTTCTAGTATTCCTTGGTGTAGGTGGACGTAGGAACACTTGTCCAGTCCGAAGCTCATGCCAATCGCTTTAGAGTACCTGCTTACCTATTGTTCGCTATTTGATCATTTTATGAACAAACTATATGAACAAATTTAAATTTTAGGCATTTGTGGACAAAAATAAAGCGTTTTTCATCGTATTTATGTTGAGATAACAGAACAATAGCAGTAGTCTTGTATTTTTATAAGTCCCTTGTATTTCATTCATTATTGACGAGGTAATTTGAAACAAACGTAAAATAAGTGATTCTTAAAAATGAAAGTATATCGTTTTCGCGTTCAGCTACTAGATCATATTGCCAGTGATATTTTCTGGTGATGTTTGGTTATTGTCAATATAGTTTATAAAATAATAAAAGAAAAAACGGTTTCTTTCTGCCTATAAATATCTACAATGTATATTTGTTTATATCATTATTTTATAAAATAAACGATTAGCGATGCTTGGCAACATTTTTATATAGAACATCATTGGAAATATTATTTCAGCAAGATCAGAAGAAAAATGAATTCTTTTTGCTTAAAAACGCCGAAAATGTACATTTGTTTATATAATTTGTTTATAAAATAAACAAATATTGATGGGTGGCAAAAATTTTTGCAGAAAACATTATTGGCAATATAATTTTAGCAAGGTCAGAAGAAAAAACTGTTTATTTTCGCTTAAAAGCGCCCAAAATGTACATTTTTCATATCATTTGTTTAGAAAATAAACAAATGTTGATAAGTGGCCAAAATGTTTTCAGAAAACATCACTAGCAATATAACTGCAACAACTTCGGAAGAAAAAACGGTTTCTTTTCGCCTAAAAACGCCCAAAATGTGTATTTGTTTATATAATTTGTTTATAAAATGAACAAATAAAATTTAATCTTAAATTTTAATGTCCACGTATCATCCTAACGATGAAAGCAAGCGATTTCAGAGCAGAAATATACCCCTGTGCATTAAATCCATGGGACAAAAAGTATAAGAAAAATTTTGTCTAGAAGATAAAAAATAAAATTTTAAAAATCGACATTATTTTCGCTTTTTGCATTAACATAAAAATTAAATAAACAAAATAATAAAAAATCTAAAATCGGTGCATAATTGCGTTCTAAATGCAATTTTGAACCTCGCTTTCCGATTTCATCCCACTGTGCGGCGTGAGATGTATAATCGCGGAACAGACGAATTGATATGCAAGCTCTTATGCATATACATGATCTTACGTGTGGTGATATCAAAGGCCGTAAGCTCGGTCTTCGTCCATTGAACCACCCCAAACTAGTAGATTTGAGGCACGCCCAGGTATGTATAGGTCTCTCCAGTGTTCGAAATGTCTAATAACACTTATATCCATAAGCTCAGGGTCCTTAGGAACGCCAGTAATCTTTCCTTTCTTCAGATGAATTTTGGCACACTTGTCCAATCCAAAGTCCCATCCCAATCTCTCCTGTGTAGTTTTCGACGATATTTATAACAGTTTGAAGTTTTCTCGACAGCCTGCTAAACCTTTTTTCGAGCCACGTTGTTCGTACATCCCTCGCCACACAGGCTCAATTCTTCGAACAATCATGTTGTTTAGGACAGCTGTAAAGATCTTATACAGTGCGTTCGAACAAGTTATTGGCCTGTAATTAGGTATTTTCACTTCAACCACCAGCTAACTTCACTTCGTTGAGTGCTGAGGGGAAAACAATGGACAAAATACATGAGAGAAAGCTTTATTTTTGTAATATCTTCGTAATGAATAATAATTATTATCATTTTATTAAATAGTTCATAAAAAATAAAAACTTTTTTCAAATACACTTATATAAAAAAAATTATTTACGGAGATATTAGCAAAATTATGCAAACATGGACCGAATCCATGAAGTTAGCTGGTGGTTGAAGTGAAAATACCTAATTCACTGGGTTGGACAAGTTGCCTTTTTTCGGTAGGAGTACAGTGCGTCCTAACACCAGCCACTGCGGAATGGCCGTTTCCGACTTTAAATATGAGGTGAATATGCGGGCCAAATATTTCTGTGTAGAACTAAACTTCTTACACCAGAAGTTCTTGATGCAATCTGGTCCTGCAGCGGAAAAGTTCTTCGTGCCTCTAAGTCCTTTTTTTCACCTCTTCGGCAGTTATTGATGGACATTCCTCCTAAGATGTTATGAGGTTGTCGCAAAACTCCTTGAAGCGGATGATATTATCAGTATCTTATTTCAACTCGAGTGTTCTCGGGATCTTGTATACCTCTCTCCAAAAAGTCTCTACCTCGTTGGGCTTGGTTGGATTTTTGACAGAAACAAGGTGATCGCTGAAGAGGCATGATGATTCAGAAAGAAACTGTTGATTCTCCCTGATCCATCTCTCCCTCTTCTGTATTCGCCTTGCGTCAGATAACACCCGTATTTTGTCAGAAATATGCTGCTTGATTGTCAGCAGTTTGACTTGCTTAGTGTATGATTGAAGATCCTCGGTTCTTGGGCGAACTTTTGAACCCTTTCCGTGAACGGTCTACCAGATGTTATGTAGTCTATCACACACTGAAGTCGGGACGCATTCTGGCTTGCCCATCCAATCTTCTTGTTCAGTTGATGCAAGCGTATTTTGGTCTTTTGATCCATTGTCGGTTTTAGCCTTCGATTTGAATCAGCCAATGCTCTCGCAGCACCATAAACTGAACAATTGATGGCCCAGAGGTCGGACTCCTCCGAGATATCCTCACGAAGGGAGGCATCCATTTCAGCCAGATCTTGGAGCTTAGGAGGAACCTGCGTGTCAATTTTCCTCCTTGTCCTGAAATCGCTATCATTTCTCAGAAAGCGTCTGCTTTCTGGGGTTGGTCTTGAAGTCGCTTCCTCATCTTCGTCTGCAACTTGTTCAAGCAGCTTTCGGGGAAGCGCTCCGCGTATATATCCATTTTTCAAGACGTAGGCACGTTGATTTCGCCAAGACTGATGCGAAACGTGCTGAAGCTCTGGGTGTTTCTGGCACCACAGAGTGTGCGTACGCGCCATAAAGCCTCTGTGAGCAGGGATCATACTGGCATCGTAGCAGTCTAGCAAGTCATTCTTGAGTTGATTCGACCACTCAATTTGGACGTTTCGCCGATTCGTCGTCGTGTTTCCATCTAAATTATTTTCAGCATCCGAACTTTAGGGTGATCGGCACTATTTGCCGATCGATTTTCGGGTGCTTTGCGCGTTCGATCGTTTTGAACCGCATCTGCAACTTTTTGGTGGTTTGGTGGTGTTATTTTTGTTACCACGATCAGCTAGGAAAAAGGTTCGTCCATCCTTGTAGAGCCCCGCATGCAAGGATAAGGCTGCATACTCTGAGAGGTCGCCCGGTATCTCAGAGCCACCGTTCAAGACACCTCATCCAGGTCATTCAGCTTTCGGCATGGGTTTTACGCCTCCGTTTAGGGATTATTCCTTTGGGACCATCCATGGACAATTGTCCGCGACTGCTTATCAATTATTGTAAACATATTCAGCAGAGACCCTTGGTACAGGGACCTTCTATTCGCAACCCGAGGACGCGTTCGGTGAATTTGTCATAGGCCCTTCGGTTTGATTCCAGAGGATTCGGAACCGAAACCGAACCGAACTGAAATATTAAGAGTAATATAATATTACTCGGAGTTACTCCCGAAGGAGTAACCCCTAAGCGGAGGTATAACAACCGTTCCAAAAGCTTAATGTGAGTGACCTCTCACAGTATGTAGCCTTATCCTTGCTTGCGGGGCTCCACAAGGACGGACGAACACTTTTCCTAGCTGCTCGTGGAAACAACAATGACACCACGAAACCACCAAAAAGTTGTAGATGCGGTTCAAAACGATCGGAAGCGCAGATCACCCGAAAATGTGTCGGCCAACAGTGCCGATCACCCTAGAGTTCGGGGTGCTGAAAATAATTTAGATGGAAACACGACGAACCAGCTAAACGCCCACATTGAGTGGGCGAATTAACTCAAGGATGACTCGCTAGACTGCTTCGGTGCCAGCATGACTACTGTATGAACAAGCCTCAGACGAAGAGGAGGAAGCGACATTAAGACCAACCGCGGAAAGCAGGCACCTTCTGAGAGATGATCACGATTTCACGAAAAGGAGGAACATTGACATGCAGGTTCCTCCTAAGCCCCAAGATCTGGCTAAAATGGATGCTTCTCTTCGTGAGGATATCTCGCAGGAGTCAGACATCTGGATCATAAATTGTTCAGTTCATGGTGCTGCGAGAGCTTTGGCTGATTCAAATCGTAGGCTAAAACCGACGATGGATCAAAAGACCAAAAGACGCTTACATCAACTGAACAAGAAGATTGGATGGGCAAGACAGAATGCGTCCCGACTTCAGTGTGTGATAGACTACATAACATCTGGTAGACCGTTCACGGAAAGGGTTCGAAAGTTCGTCCAAGAACCGAGGATCTACAATCACACATTGAACAAGTCAAAGCTGCTGATAATCAAGCATCATACAGGATTGTTGACAAAATACGGCTGTTATCTGACGCAAGGAGGAGAATACAGAAGAGGGAGAAATGGGTCAGGGAGAATCAACAGTTTCTCGCTGACCCATCGCGAAAACCCTAAAGTTGAAAGAAGATACTGACGATATCATCCGCTTCAAGGAGTTCTGCGGAAACCTCATAAAATCTAAGGAGGAATGTCCATCTAGCACTGCCGAAGAGGTGAAAAAAGCACTTAGAGGCACGAAGAACTTTTCCGCTGCTGGACCAGATTGTATCAAGAACTTCTGATGGAAAAAGTTTACTTTTACACACGAACATTTGGCCCGCATATTCACCTCATATTTAAAGTCGGAGACGCCCATTCCGCAGTGGCTGGTGTTAGGACGCACTATACTCCAGCCGAAAAAAGGCAACTTGTCCAACCCAGAGAATTACAGGCCAATAACTTGTTTGAACACACTGTATAAGATCTTTACGGCTGTTCGAAACAACAGGATTGTTCGACGAATTGAGCCCATCAGCGCGTCCTGTCAATGGCTTGGATTGACTCCCGGAAAGCTTTCGATTCAACCTCTCATAGACTTATCATCTGTCTGTTGGAAAGCTTGCAGGTTCATCCACGCATAGTGAGATGCATAAAGAGATTGATGCCCCTTTGGGAAACTAGATCTACTATCTCATCTGTAAATTATCGTGTGACGATGAACAACGTCACCTTCCTGAGGGGCGTCTTTCAGTGCGATACCATGAGTCCTCTGCTTTTTTGTATCAGACTTCTGCCTCTATCTCTCGCGGTACGAAATTCTCCTGGATACTTCTGCGGCGACACTAATCATCGCGATCATAAGGTCACTCATGTATTTTATATGTATGACCTGAAGATCTATGCTTCTGGTAAAAGCAAACTTCAGATTGCTTTAAATATCGTCAAGGAGTACACAGGAGAGATTGGTGTGTGCCAAGATTCATTTGAAGAAAGGAAAGATTGTTGGCGTTCCTAAGAATCCTGAGCTTGTGGATATAAGTGTTATTAGACATCTTGACACTGGAGAGACCTATACATACCTGGGCGGGCCTCAAAGCCGCATTCAGGACGTAACATCATAGAAGGAGTCTCTCCGTTGAAGATACAAGCATTTTCCTCGACAGATGTTGTGTTCAAATCCGTCAGCGTTGAACAAGGTATTTCCATCGAGCTTACGGCCTTTGATATCGCCACACGTAAAATCATGCATATGCATAAGACCTTGCATATGCATATGCAAGAGCTTCGTCCATTCGGCGATTATACATCTCACGCCATCAAGGCGGACGCGGACTTCTAAATCTCCAATGTCTTTATGACCGAATTGTTCTAAGTACAGCTTACATCGTTGTAAATGGCAAAGATTCTCTTCTAAAAATGGTCAGGAACCACGAGATGATTGGCGAAGGAGCGTTCCTTTACAAAGCCGCGGAGCAAGCGGCCGAGACCCTTGGCCTGAATTTTAACATCAGAAGTGAGGAAATGTAGAAAAACAGTCCTTTTCGAAGGGGCAAACTTTTGCTTTCCTAGGAGTATCAGGGCTTAATTTAAGTACAGAGGGTTTCATTTTTGCTTGCCCTAAGAGTGCTTTAGTACCATCTTTGTTGCTCTTACCAAATTTTCTGGAACTACGATTTTCGAACAGCACTCTCCGTTGCACACTCGAAGGCTGGCATCGTTCTCCAAGACTTCGAGAAACGAAGCATATTCGTGATCGAATTCTCGGCTCCGGCCGACAGCAACATCACTGCCAAGAAGAAGGAAAAGGAGGAGAGATATCAAGACCTTAAAAGGGAGCTGCAACGACTGTACCCATAATATTCGTTTAAAGTAATTGTCCTTGTGATCGGTGCTCTTGGAGGTGCGAAACTATCACTGGTTCGTAACCTTAAAGCCATACCCGCGTGCCAAAAATATGCCAAAGCACTTGCGAGATGGATGCAGAAAACTGTCATTCTTGGGACGCTTCGTGCACTCAAGACACATGAGGGTTTCACCGGTCTGTCTTTCTGATTTCATCGTGGCCTGTGACCACCCATCTCACGGTCGTGATTCGTGGCCATAGGTGTGATTTACCGCAGTTCTACTGGGAGACGGTTTCTTTTTTGGATGGCAGTTGCTCCCAGTGGAACCCTGCGGTGGTTGTTTAACTCTTTTTTTAAATAGATATATATATATATAAAAAGTTCGTCATGATGTTTATAGTATCATTTTCAAATTTCGCGCCCTACAGATTACCAATCCCAGCCAAGCATATGGATGCCACGTCAGTCGTCTGTTTTCACGACCAAAAATACTATAAACATCACGACGAACTTTTTAGACGACCCTACAGTCTCATGAAACACTCGATTTCGAATAAAATATGGTACGTCACTCGTAGTATTAGAGAGGACCTCAGTTGGTGCTTAGTGTTTGCAAGCCCTGGCGAACCGAACGGAGCGGATACGGTACAGCGTATCCTCACAGTATCCACATCATATCCTCTCCGTATCATGCAAGAAAAATTCATTAAAAAAGGAAGATGAACATTTCACTTGTTGAAATTCGGATTCTACGTGAAATTTTGCGTTAAAAGGTCGCGGAGTAATCGCAATAGTTTTTCTTGCAACATTACAAACTTTTAAAAAATATAATACTTATCGATAACGTGGGCTGAAGGCGACTTCAAACGCATCGTCGACGGATAACGCCTATTAACTGTTACTGAACGACGATGCGTTTGAAGTCGCCTTCAGCGCACGTCATCGATAAGTATTATATATTTTTAAAGTTTTTAATGTTGCAAGAAAAACTATTGCGATTACTCTGTGACCTTTTAACTCAAAATTTCACGTAGAATCCGAATTTCAACAAGTGAAATGTTAATCTTTCTTTTTTAATGAGTTTTTCGTGCATGATACGGAGAGGATACGATGTGGATACTATAAGGATACGCTGTAGCGTATCCGTTCCGTTCGTTCGGTCCGCCAGGGAGGGCGAGTTGAAAAACCGTAGCCTTTGGCCATGGTCTTATAACTCGTCCTGAAAACATTGATCTCCCAGTAAAGAAATGTCTAATACTACTTGTGATGTAATATACTATTACATAAATCAGATAATTTGTAAAAAGTTTTGGGGGACATTTTTGATCCACTATTTCAAATTTTCCTTTTTGTATGCGATGTTCGGAATCTGGACTCTAAAAACCCATACAACCTGAATTCTATGAATATCAGGTTATTTATAATAAATGTTGGTCGTCATCTTGGATCTGTCATTTCTACATTTTCATTCATGGGAGTGTAATGTTATCGTCCAAATTTTCGATCTCGAGTTTTTAAAGGATCTTCACGTTTCGGCACTCACAGAGTCCAAAAATCATAACATCTTGTCGATGTATGTCTGTCTGCATGTCTGTATGGTTACCTGAATGTTGTAGCCACGCTAACTTTTGAAGGATATGTCTAAACGAATAAGCCTTTCATACAGTTTTTAGGGTCCCAAAATGAAGGTCAAGTTCGTTAACCAGATATTTCCGACCAAAATTAAAAAATGTAGAGCATTTTCAAAATTTGAAAAAAAACAACATTTTTTAAGAATTTTAGAAATTTTTGTCAAAGATTCTGGTTCAGAAAAAAAGGACTTGGAAATTATCCTAATGGCATTTTTAATTTCCATCAAAATGAAAAAAGTTATATACTTGTAAAGATTTTTAAAACTTTAAAAAAATAGAAAAAATTAATTTTCTGATACATTAAGAAATTTCATTCAAAATTTTTACTAGATATCAAATATATTTCGAAACTATCCCAATTACATTTTTCGATTAGACCAAAATTCAAAAAGTTAGAGCATTTTTAAAATTTGAAAACAAAATTTAAGAGTTTTTTTTCCTTCTTTCAAAAGACTTGCCAATTATATTAATGTCATTTCTAATTTCGATGATGACTACAAAAATTAGATGCCTTTCAACATTTTGAAAATTTTTAAAAAATAGAAAAGGAAATTTTCTGATAGATTAAGAAATATCAATCCAAATTTTAACTAGGTATAAAATATATTTCGAAACGATTCCCATGAAATTTTTCCATCAGACCAAAAAAAAAGTTAGATTATTTTCAAAAATATGCAATTTTTTGTTTTCAAGAGATCCGTTAGTTTTAATCGTTATTTTCAGTAGATTTTAACAAAATTTACAAATTATCGTAATGACATTGTTCGATGGATACAAATTGAAAATGTTCTAGATTAATTAATCATACTAGAGTTGTCTTAGAACTGAAGTTTGAACGAACAGAATCAAAGCATACGGCTTAATGTCTCTATTTAGTAAATTAAAAAACAAATTCATTAACATTATTAGGTGTGTGAAGAAAAAAAAATAACCCGACCCGCGCGGTTTAGGTCGAGTTTTGTGGGGGCCGGGTCGGGTCGGCTTGACCCGCAGAGCCACAATCAACAAGTAAAATCCGAAATATACCCACTTCAACCGAAAATTAAACCGCATTTACTAATTTTACAATAAGTATTAGTTAAACAATTGTTCAATGAATTTTGCATTCCAATTTTGACACACTTCCGCATATCCAGTCTGCATTTATGCCCTTGGAGTTCCAAACTGTGGCGCTCATGCCCTTTTTTGAGTGCTAATCTTTTGGTTTTAGCAGGAAAAAATGATGACGGAGGGACGGGCGTGCACCTGACCGAAACTGTAAGGTTTTCAATCCGGGGCTACGAAAACCGTAAAAAGGGTTTTAGTTTAAGGTGATTGTGAATTTATTGCGCGTTTGCGCAATAAATGTTTGTTTTAAGAGATATCTTCGGCTACAAATGCCTGCTTTCCTTTTTTGATTAGGTGAGGAGTGTAGAAGAATCCGGACTCCACAATCGGTGTAATTTCGTCTTCTCCATAAATTTGAGATTTACAAGTGATTTGCTCACAGTGAAATACAAATTAAAAACAAAAATATCTAAACATACACATAATAATTGATAACTCAACACAAAACTTTACTTTGAATTTTCGACTTTTGACCAGTTCTTCCGGGATTTTGGTCTAACGTGGATATTGGTCTGCAATAATTTACTCTTTTGTTTCTAGTAAATGGGGAATGGCGATACTTCCGCAGCTGTGCTTTTTTGGGTGAACCAGGGATCGCAGGCGATGAAAGATTTTGTTTAATGAGAACAGGTACTTACAATATCTTTATGGAGTACTGTACATGTAATAGCAAAGATGGTTGTAATTCTGCATCTTCGCTCTCGAATTGGCTCGTCTTCCCTTTGTTATTGCTCATTTCTGCATTTGGATTTCTTTCATTTTAAGGATATACATATTGTTAGATTTCTCAGTTTGTAAATCAGAAGTCACGCTCTCATTAGGCTTAAACTAGGAGAAAATGAGCTTCATTGAGTATATTTTATGAAATTCTGTGGTAAAGCAGCGAGTACCAATCTTAATTGTGCACATATCCTTGGAGTATGTACTTCGTCATTATACATTTTTAAACATGGTTACCTACACTGAATACTAAACATACCAACATCTAAAAAAATGTTTAAGAAGCATACTCACAGACATACAACTAGAAATTATTTTCAATTTAAATTAATGTGAATTAATGATGAAGTCTAAAATACAGAATTTTCTCTAATTTATCTTTTTTGCAAAATATGTTAATAATTTTTAGTTTCTACGTTATATTTTGAAAAAGATTTAAAACTAATATGATGAAATTCTAATACTAAGAAAGTTCGCCAGTTTACACTCTCAATTGTGTGCAAGTGCCTTCTTATGCGTTTTATAATAATATTTTATCGCTGTTAATCGCACGTAGCATAAGCTTCATCAATTATAATGTCGCTAAGTATTTAATATTAATACTAATTCCGTCCAAAATAATGCCATCGATTAAAAGGTAGAGTTTTTTAGCATTACTATTTTTGTACTTTTATACCTCAATTTACTTCCAGAAAAATGTAACTGGAAATCAATTGTTATTAAGAAGTCGAATAAGATTCTGACTGGATAAGCTACGTGAACATGAAATTCTCCAGGAACACGACTAATAATTATAAGATATTATAGAGAGAAAGTAAAAATTTCCATAAAAGATAACTCAATTTTCCAATCCACGAGAAAAATTGTTTCTTCAAAGCAAAACATGTTATATGTGAACTTGTGCGCATGCGTCGAGGAAAACTTTTAATTGGTGGAGAGAAGAGAAAAATTCTCTTAATTCTCTACTCTCCCCTAATGACAGGTGTTTCTGGATTCATGCGCAGTAGTCCAATTTCTGCTCGTTGGAAACATTACTGGTCACAACTATAAGACCACCTATTTTTCACTGATTGCTTAAGTTCTCTTAGTTTTAAGTACATGAAAGATGATATTTCTTTCTCTTAAATAGGTTGAAAGCTATTTACATTCTATATAAAAAGAGTACAGGATCAAGTATTTCCTTAATGTTCTGAGAAGATATTACCAAAATAATGAAAATTGTAATGTTTTCTCAAACTTGTGGCCGGTACTGAATCTATTTTAAATTTAGGTTTCACCAGGCCCTCCAAACTGTAACGCGTTTACTCGAGACAAAGTTTTGATGGCTGTATATGTGCGAAGTAGCAGGAAATGTCCTTGTGTTTACATGTGTATCGTCATTGACGAGAGAGTTGTTTGGGCTGGAGAAAAAGTTAGCGCCCCAGCGGACATTTACTGATACCTCGTACCAAAGTTCTGGTCATTTGCTGTACAGCAAGAAACCACAAACAAGAAGAAGACTCAAGTAATAGTTTGACGGACAATACATAGCGTATGGTTGACTCAAAGCTTTAATCCGTATTCTGCCGGATCACTTCGATTTTCTTCAAAGGGATATACTTTGGTGCCGTCTAATGGGTAAACGTACCAGTAGTCGGACAGATAGCGTTACCCTCATATTTAAATCGTTGTAGGCACTTATTTTTAACTTTTTTCTAACAAAGAGTCACATTTTCGGACTGTATATTTATTTATAAAGTTATTTCTGCTATCCCTTTTTAAGTCAAATTCCATTTTAAAAGAAAAAAAAGGTTTTCTAGAAAAAGTTAAGAAAACACCTGTGGTCGGACAGCATGTATTCCAATCAGCACCCTGGCTCTTTGCCCAGAATACACGGAATAAGAGCGTCCTGAGATTTGACTGGAGACGGCAGGTGACGCTGATTGCTCACGAGGCCTGAATTCAAAAAAATGTATGGGGAAAAACGTAAAATTCAATTTTCTCCAAATAAAAACTATTTGATCAAATTTTTTTCACGAGACATTAATCTAGGAAGTTTTTAATATTTTTTAAAGCAATACTTACTACCAAAAAAGGTGAAATACTCAAGTTTTGGAGGAAAATTCGCTTCGATTTATGGCGGGAAGTTCAAATTGAAGTTTCATATCAAGTAATGATATTAACATTTATAGATATTATTAAAATTAAATATTATGTTACAATTGTAACATTATTATTAATTATAATAACAAATATTTTTTTTTATTCTTTAAAAATATTTATTTAAATTAGAAATCAAAAATGAGAAAATTAAGTGTAAAATTATGGACTAAAGAACTATGAAATTTTAATAATAATTTTTTTTAGTGGATATATAATTTTTTACTTAATTCTCGTACTGTTTGTTTCGAAATTAAAAGTAATATTGTTTTTTCAAAAAATTTTGATAAATTATTAATAATTATACGAGAATAGCAACATACTATTTTAATTAATTAAAGACAATAAATGAACCTCTACGTATCAAAAGGGGATACGCGTGGATTCAGCCTGAGAAGTATTGTCCATTTTTGTTTTGGTATCCACGAGAACACGTTTGTAGCCGAGGAGGCACGTGCATAGGGCAGCATCAAGATTGCCGCTTGCAATTTAAAACATTTATAATTTTTTAGCCATTTATCCGATTGAGCTAAAACATTCCAGAAAACTTCTTCAGATCTTAATCAACAACTTTCCTTAACTAGTTTCAGAAGACTTAAAAATGTAATTTAGTGTTGATAAGATTGATAAATTCTGGAAATTGACTAAATTAGCGCGAGTTGAAGTGAAAAAAGATTGAAATTTTTTGTTTTCGACAAATCTAGTTTTTATCAATTACTTCAAAAACTGTAAAACCTACAAATATTTGCTAAAGGAAAAAAAGATGCGCCTTGAAATTCTCTACAAGTATCAGTCCTTCAAATTAAAATTCGAACGATTTTCAAAATTGACTTTCTGGACAATCCTTCTCAGGCTGAATCCACGCCTATCCCCTTTTGATTCGTAGAGGTTCAACTGTTAATATTAATATTCAGATGTAAATAAAAGAATCTCGATTTGAACTTCCCGCCAAAAAAATAAGCGATTGTACGTCCATAACTCTAGCATTAAACCTTTTTTGGTAATAAATATTGTTTTAAAAAAGACTGGGTAGAAAAAAATTGGATGAAATAGTTTTTATTCTTAAAAATTGAATTTTTAAGTTTCTTCCCATGCATTTTATTGAATCTAGGCCTCGTGAACAATCAGCGCCACGGTCAACATCAGGATACTTTCAACTCAGAGATGCAGGGGGCTGATTCCAATAGTCGGACAGTATTTTTATGTGTCACAGATTTCTATTTAAAGGAAACAGGCTCAATAGTACACTACTTTCAAATACTAAAAGTAAGCATGCTTGATCAGAAGTGCGTTTTAAATCAAGTAATTGAAATTATTAGAAAAAATTGAACAAAAATGTAAAATTGTATTTATTATAGGTTAGGGAGTTTAGAATTTCAAGACAATTAATGAATTTAAGGTCACTCTTAAAAACGAACCTTCTTCACTATTTAAAATATTATAAATAGTTTTATTTCAATTCGGAATCAAAAATTGAGTTATTTTTCTCCATCTATCGAAGTTTGACAAAAAAATTAGATAAAAGTCAAATTGATGTATCTAAGTCGAGGTTAGACAGATTACGATTTCAAGACAATGTTCACATTTTTATAATGTCGACTGCACGAACCGGTTTTCTTTACTATTTGAAATAATAACTTTATCTAAAAACAAGTAAATGATACATTCTGTTTAAAAAAACTTATGACTACATTTTATTTATGTCCTGATCTTAGTCGCCCGACTTAAAAAGCACTGCTAAAATGACGTTCACGCTAGAGGGCAGATTAAACATTTCTAAATATACAATACATAAATTGAATTTGCCAAGGATTTCGAAAACTTCAAGTCTCCCACTTTTGGAAAATGCAGCTATTTCAGTAAAAACTTATGTAATGCAAGGCATAACTTCAAAATAAAAATGTTCTATTTTCTGACACAGGAAACAGCACACATACCCAAAATGGTGATAAAGGCTCGGCTTACTAAACATTTTCAATACCGTAAAATAAATAGAAGTTTACATAATTATTTCCCCGTGCGTGTTACTAGAAAGTATGCAGAATGCAAATATCTATTTACTTTTTATAATTATAGTTTATTACACTATCCTTACTATAAAATATATGAGACTGTCCGGCCACTGATACGTGTCCGGAAACTGGTACACTTACCGCATATACATGACTATAATACGACATATATGTATAAAAAAAATCATGATCTGAAATTGTTAGGTTTAAAAAATGTTAATACTCGATTTATAAAATGTCATTGTTTGTCTATCAATAAAAAGAGGCGAAAGTAATGTCACTTTGTTTTTAATAAAGCTTTATTGTAAAGTGTATTTCATGTCAAATACAATTCCTAGATTGAATAACAATTTTGTAAGTGTGTGCCACAAAATGTTGTAAATGCATAAAAAATAGAGTTCTCGATGGCACTAACATTTTCCTTAATACCTAAAACTATACATTTATACAAAAATTGGCGCGCAGAAAGTTGTTGAACCAGTGCGCTTAACCTATTAATACTTTTAAAGTGTAATTCTTTTACGATAAATTTACCACGTGTCTACCAGAAAGTAGTGTCAGTTGTATAACCTTTGATACAAATGTAAAAAGGAAAACCAGTTTGTTAGTTATCAAGGTTATAGTTTATAAAGAAAATGGACGGCTTAACGATACTGCGGTTTCAATAGCCGAAACTAAAGATTGTTCTACATTGGAATCATTAATTTAAATATACAAATATTGATTATCGATATAAAAAACGCAACAATATGAATAAAAAGTATATTGAAAAAATTAAAAATTTCATAAGGCTGATTAGGGTATCGTAATCATTTCGTATACAAAATAAACGATAAGTAAATGTTTGATTTCAATTGAATGTGTTTTACATGCAACAGTCTATTTTACCAGGTTCATATACTGATTGGACGGATTTCTATCTTTTTTTTCATCCATATTCTCATTCTTTTTAAATATTGAGTTATAGTTTGATTTTTTTTTTTTTTTGTAAATCCAGTCTAATATGTGTCATACAATAAATTTAAATTTCTGTCTTATTCGAAAGCTTGCCATTTAATAATTTGTTGACCCGGTTTTGCAAGTGCTTGTTTCCACTGTTCGCTATATGTTCCGCCAACTTCCGGTCCAATCACGAAATGACCAACAGTAGACTTTTTTCCTGAAACAATCAAATAATTTTTAAATTCTTTGTATTCTAATTAAGTCTGAAGGTCTATCAACGCAAAGTGCATACATTTTCAATTAAATCGACGCTATCTGTTATTTTTTCCTACTGACACTCATAAATTGTATTCTTTGCCGTAGAATATTAAACTCAGCTTTTTAAAATAATGCTTAAAGGTAACTCTAGGTCTTTTTCTTCCGAAAATGTAGATTTTATCTTATTCTCTCTGCTATTCTTTATTATAAACGTACAATAGTTGGAAAAATGTTAGTCTTACTGTTAAAGGTCATTCAAGGTACCTTAACAGAATAAGATATTTTGTTAGTGAGGCACACACATCCGTCTTGGATTTTTAAAAGCGTTTTCTTATTTTTAGTAGGTAGGATACATTTAAAACAAACAAATTTGATAACGTCTATTTGTTAATGTCATTTAACTTTTGTATATTAAAAAATAATTATGTGAATCTTTTGTTTCAAATGCTTTTAAATTTTCAAACTTACCGATCTTGTTTTTAGAGACAAACTTAATAACAAAACTGACATCCTTGAGTGCTCCTTCATAGGGATTTTCAGCAATAACTTTGGCCATTTCGGGAGCGAACTTCATGGAAATGCAGGGTGAAAATCGATCGCTTTTCCAGAAGTGAGTAACTCTTCCTCCCTCGATGACAGACATTTTAATGTACATCTGACCCTTGAGAGTTTCATGTTCATGCATCGATTGCATTGAGCATCTCAAACGCAGCAAAGTTAATACTAAGGATCCACCACTTACATCCTTTTGGTCGCTTTTCTGCTGACACAAGGAAAGTTCAACCTGTCCCTTCTTGTTCTCTCTCTGGAAATGAATGCCACAATCCTATCAATATGAAGTTCAACCCTTTTACGCTGCGGTCAATTGCATTATAACGTTATTAGACCTGTGACTCGGATTACGTAATGTATATTATGAGAGAAAGAGCAGACGACACACAACCAGACAAAAACAGTATTTTTGGTTCAAAAAAGTTTTTATGTAACTAATTTATTTTTTTGTAATTGGTACCTTTTTTCTAAGAGATATGTCAAATAGGACGGAGTAAAAATTCTGAAATTAGTCAAATCATTTAAGCTTAGCAAAATAAAGTTGTTGTTTACCATCCGAAAAAAAAATTAAAAGAAAATTAAATCAGTTAACGTCTTCTGTTCGATTTATGAATTAAAAAATTAAAAATGTTGGAAACTCAAAGAAAATATCCTATTGCTATTAAGTTATGGCGATTTTTTTGCAAATCCAGTTTTTGGTAGTGGAAAACAATAAAAAAATATAAATACAAATATTTTCTTAAATTACAATTTTTTGAAAATGTGCAAAATAGTATATTGTGTAACAAGTGCGGAAAGTAGACAGTTCCACACGAGTGTGAAGAGCCGGAAAATAGTCAAAGATGAATAGATGGCAAGTACTGTAAACTTCACAATATTTATAACTGCGTACTTTCTGCATCTTTTGCACATGATATTTTTTTAAATAAATACACGAAATTTTCGTTTTGAGGAATAATACAAACTTATTTACTTTATAATATTTTTACTTATTAATTACGGGGAAGTTCCTGAAATTTAAGACATTCAACGATTTGCGGAAGAAATCCGGAAATTTCTGGTAAATTATTAATTACCGAATATGTCCAAAAATGTCTTTAATTTATCAGTAATTGACCGGTTGGGTACAATAGCGCTGTTCTTGAATTTTCAGAACTCACTTGTTCTTCATTTGTTTTTCATGAAGTTATGTACAAAACAAATGAAAAATATGTGACTGCTTAGAGATCCTCAAGGGAGAGCAGTGATGCTAATAGAACGCGACTTTTTCAACTGCGCAAGCGTTGCATTGGAAGGGGAAAGCCACGTTATTGGCCATAATACGCGCGCTTATTTTAAATGCTTCAAATTTACACAAATATGGTGAAGGACTAAAAATAAGGAATAATGGTACTTTTAGTTTTGAGTCGAGAAATTATATTAATTTATGTCAATATGGTTCATATATATTACTGCAATAACTATAAGTTATTGCATTAGGTTATATAATATAATAGTATATACATATATTTTATTTGACCCAGAGTTGATTATAGCGGAACTGATAGCTTCTAATCAACTAAGACCGTGATATATCCTGTTATCGCAGAAAATCACGGTTCAGGAGGAGAAAACCTCGAAAAAAAATTATAATAAAAAATCGAAAAAGAACTTTTTAACTTCAATTTTAATACATATTATACACACCGTTAGTCAAAATAAGATTTTTTTCAAATTTAAAAAATTTGAAATTCAGGGCAGTTCATTTACGATTTGTAGACAAACTTTGATATTTTAATCGGATATTAAGTACATTACATTTTTCATAGTAATAATAATAAAATACGCATTACGGCCAATAGCGTGGCTTTCCCCTTCCAACGCAACGCTTGCGCAGTTGAAAAACTCGCGGTCTATTAGCATCACCGAGGGAGAGTTGAGACGCGGGGTACTCAAATTCTGATTGGTGCCGCTCTACCGGAACCGGCTATTCTAAAAATGGCGCGATTTTCAAATAGAGTGTTCATTTCACAACAGATTTAATACAAAATAAAGAGAATATCATTGAACTAAACATTTAAAATAAACGAAGTGTAATTAAAAATCACTTTTAGGCATATATATTGTACACATTTCCATAAATAATATTGGTTAAATAAATACATTTTGTAGGTTGGAAGCAAAGCTTTGGTTCGAAAAGGTTATACATACAAATAAAGTAAACATAAATTGTAGGAAAGGATGAAGATTTAAATGATGAAATTTCATAAATTCAAATTCTGAAAATAATTGAAAAATCAGTTTTACGAAAAATGCATACATTTTTTTAAAAAAACATGAAATAAAGGAAAAAGTAACATGAGTGAAAAGCTATTATTATTTCACACTTAAAAACGATATGGACAAATAAAAAACATATCATTGATATGTCGTGTGCATCGCCATGCTTGAGTACTTTTTATCAATATTTTTTTCTTTGGTCTTAGATTGATTACAAATTCCAATCTGTTCGATTGATATTCTGAATTAACAATTCTCGAAGTTTGGGATCTCGTGGAATTTGTTTCAGGAAAACCCCGTTTTTAGATGAATTATTGCAGTATAAAATATAGCAATTTACCATTTTTGCAAAACACTTATATCTCACAAAATATTATCAATATTTTTCTTTGGAAAGTAGGTTATACACAACCTCTTTTTCACTTCTTCATTGATCACAAAACTCGCATATCACACTTCACACATCATAGCTTCAATATAAATAAACTAAGAAAAATAATTTATAATAAATAATGGGCCTGCATTACGCAGTTTCCATTTTTTAATACTTTTGCTTAAATACGAACATTTCTCGATGCTCGCTCGCGTGCTGTCACGTATTGCGCTACATGTCATTTTTCAAACTTTTCTGCGCCGCAGTGAAATATCAAGTTCCGGTACAGCGGCGAGCATTGGAGGGGGAAACGTGTCTCAACTCTCCCTAGAGGATCTCTATGACTGCTAAACACGCAAGTACAGCTTCATTAAACCCAACCGCTCAATTTGTGATAACTTATCACTTCAAGTTGGATCAGTCATATACTCATAATAAGTCTGTCAAGTGTCAACTCGTAAGATTATCAGTGAGATTACGTTGCTTTACTATAGAATGGGGAAGTGCTGGAAAGTAATTTTGGATCAAAAAAACGAAGTCGCATCGGTTAACCCCCCGTTTGGCACATTTTCGGATAACCTTCGGTTTGGCACATGTGGTCTGGCCAGACCCCTCTATATTTCCATACAAATGTATGGAAATACTGCGTTTTTGGAGGTGTATTGAAATGCATTTATATAGCATGCAGGTATATATTTTTGGTTTTTTCTTATTCCTAGCGGCTTTCACATATGTTTAATTATCTACTGAGGTAAAACTAAAAAAAATTTAAGGTAGAAAAACAACTTTCACAGGCGAAGAAAATTGTTTGTTCTTTTTTCATTCATTTTTACGCTTTATTATGATCTATATTGTCCCTTCCATGGCACACTGGGGTTCAAGAAGACCCCAGGCATGTTCAACCTCAATTGAAGTCCCTTTAACATTTGAAAATGGTACTTATAGGGCCCTGTCACCTTAGCCAGATAATCCCTCCAACACGTAAAAAATGTCATTTTTCGCTATTTTTCAACTTCTGCAATCTTCTTTTCATATTTAAAAGAAATTTTGAACTAAATAACCCACAGCATTCTTTGAAGTAACTATCCAAGATTGTGTAAAAAATTAAGCTATTCAAAATAATGAATTGGCTCTTTGAGGGAAGCCTTTTTCGCTTGGGGTCAAAAAGCCCCCAGTATCTCAGCAATGTTACGGATCGGGAAGTGTGTCATCGAAGGGTTATTCTTATTAATGGAATTTATATGAATGAGGTAGAAGTAAGGGAAGGGAGGAGAAGTAGGAGCAGTATGTGAGTACAGTTAGGGGAAGTAGAGGATGGAGAAGTAAGGGAAGTAATGTGATTGGAAGTGTGGGATGTGAGGGTTTGGGGAGTAGAAGAAGTAAGTGTGAGTGAGGGATGTGAGGGGAGGGGAAGTAGAGAGAGAGGAGAAGTAAGGAATGTGAGGAAGTAGAAAATAGGAGGAGTAAGGGATGTGAACAATGTGAGGGGTTGGGATATAGAGGAGGGAGAAGTAAGAGAAGTGAATGAAAGTAGATGAAAGGAAAGTGAAGTAGAGAAAGGAAAAGTGAGGAGGTAGAAAGTAAAAGAAGTGAGGGATGTGAAGAATATTAGGGGTTGTGACGTAGAGGAGGGAGAATTAAGAGAAGTAGAGGGATGATAAAGTGCGTGGGGAGTAAATGCAGGGTAGTTGAGGAGAGAGAGAAAGTAAATGCAAGATGCTAAGAGAATATAAAAGGCAGTTTGAATGGAAAAATACCAAGAGAAACTAAAAAAACGCATTAAAATGTTCAAAATGCATGATATTTAATGCATTCTCACATAAAATATAGAGAAGTCTGGCCAGGCCACATGTGCCAAACTGAAGTATATTCAAATAAACATCCTGGTAATTATCCTTGTATGGCATGTATCCTTTCATTTTTTTTTAAATGATAGCTAATGAAATTTTAGTAAAAGTCAGGGAGTTTCAAGTTGCTAGCTCAATCAGAAGTATACTAAAAGAACATTTTAAGTCGCGAAAGGTCTGGCTGGAACCATGTGCCAAACGGAGGTTTAAAAAAGTGAACTTGCTCGAAGTTTACTGATATGATTCGATTTATTTCCGCCTTTTTACCCCGCTCTATAATGCCGGAGACAACTTTTGAAAAAATTTCATAATTTTGTTATTCAAGTTGCAAAATGCAATATGTCAATAGAAATTTTCATTGTAGCAGAAGAAATTCCTTCATTTATTTAATTGTTAGTAACAAATTAATGTATAAAACTGACATTTTCTGCATTTTTGGTATTATATAACATAATTTACATTGATTCCTTTGTTAAATTATGTTTCAGGCGTCATTCACTCCACTGACACTTTTCATCATGCATTTCTTATAAACTATTTTTCGCCATACTTTTCTGCCCTGGCATACCTCTTTAGCTTCCTTTACATCCATGCATTTCCTCATGCAAGCTCATGCGTTTCTATGGCTTTCTATATCTTTTCAAATTAGTGTCCCACTCACACATTCCAACCATTCTTTCCTCAATCTGCCTCTGGGTACGCCACCATTTACTTAACCTCGATATACTTGTTTCGTCAGTCCTTCATCTTTCATTCTCTCAAAATGCCCAAACTATCTCAAAAAATTTCTTTCATGCTTGTCAAACAGTGTCTTGTCCACACCACATTCTTTGAGAATCTCTCACTACTGACTTTGTTCATTAGCGTTTTACCGCACACATTGCGCAGATATTGCATGCCAACCGCGTTAATTTTACTCTTATCCTTTTCTTGATATGTTCAGGTCTTGCTATCGTACAGCACAGTGGGTGCAAGTATATAATTATATATCGGCATTTTAGCTTTAAGTGATATATTTTTACTTCTGGCAATGGATCCTACTCTGCCGATAACCTTACCTTCGTTTATACGCCTATCTATCTCTCCATTAATCTCTTTCTATTATTAAATACCGAGAATAAAATTAAAATATAAAAACGTTTCAATACAAGAAGCTATGAGCAGATTGACTACAAAAAAAAGAAGAATGTTATAAATAAATTTATTAAATTTTTCCTCACTCTTTCTTCTGCCCCGGCAATTCCACTAGAAATCGGTTTGAGCGTTCTCCACATATCACCTGTAGAAACATCACTTTGATGCTTAGCTTTGGGTGCTTTTGTCGTGAAGTTCCTCGAATCTAGAGGAATGGTTGTAGCTCCAAGGGTTCGTCTTTTATCAAAAATTTTCCTTTCAGGAAAACTTTGATCAGCAACCTTGTCCGATGGTTTACCAAAGAATTGACTTAATTGTAAGAGCTTATTTTTTTGCGACTCCTGGGAACCAGAAGCGCCACTGCCTCCTTCCTTCTTTTTTCCATCCTTCTTTGATGATTCGCTTTTATCCTTCTTTTCCTTCTCACTCTCTTTCTTTTCAGTTGCAATCAATGGTTTTTCCTCTAAGATTGCATACAAGGTGGCTACGATGAATTTAGATCCACCGAGCTCTTCTTCCACAACCTTGGACTTTCCGAACCTAGACTTCGTTTCCTTTCGAAGATGAAATACGAAATCTTCGTTCCATTGAGGCCAGGATTCATTTTTTGTTGTCGTTTCGAATTTATCTTTTCCGGGTATCAGTTTCACCTGTTGAAATGCAATTTTTATTTAATGCGAGGCATTTTAACTGTAATTATGAAGTTTTTAACATTTATATACAATAATATTCTAAAAGACCTTTGTATTAAATGCACGTTCAAAATTAAAAAAGTATGGCACCCACAGTCCACACTCATTACGGGAAATATCGTTCCAGATGTTGTCACTTTTGTATTAAAAAGAAATCTGAAGTTAGTGAAACTTAATTGGCCACAATATTTGGAGCCTTGCTTTTGAAGCAAGACTTATAAAAGTATACATATTGTATAATAAGTTACAGAAAATATGTGAAACTTCATCTTGTTAATAAAGCCAGCAAAGAAAGATGGGAAATAAATAGAGATAAGAGTCACCCGTATTCATCTATGATTGTACTCATCCTACAGCAATATTTGATAGATCAAAAATATGTAGTTCAATATTTAGTTCCTTACTTCTTATACGCAGACTAGAAATACACATTTTCAGAACGCAATCATAAAAATGGCGTGTTTTCATGCCTCCATAGCCAAACGCAAAAGTACGCTTTTTGAGCGGCGTCTGGTGGTGCGTTGGATGAGTTACAAAATAAGGCTCAGTAAGCACGGCGTGACGTAGAGTTCAAAAAGGAGCCTTGTTTGAGCGTGCTCTCGTGTATTTTCGTAACGCTAGAGAGAGACCGTGGTTGACAAAGATAGAAAGAGAATTCATAGCGGATTGGTGAGTCGATGTTTCTAACGAAGAGTATAGCGTGTTCCTATCGCCTCGCACATTATACTTTGTTGTCTCATTCACGCTCGTTAGAACAAAAATGCAGTAGAGCTCATGCGTACCTTCACCGACTCAAAACGTGATTTTGCATTTTCCCATGGAGACAATGAAATCACGCCGCTTATGATTTTGTTCTGAAAAGTATCGTTCGCGATTCCTGTGGACTGACGGCTTTTCTTTTTGAAACTCGTTACAAAAACATTGCGCTCGTTTCAAAAAGGCCGTCTGTCCACACTAGTCACGAAATGTACTATTGTTATCTTACGATCGCAATGTGTGACACATACCTTTACTACGTAACTGTTGACTCTTGTGAAACCAAAATTTTGCGGTAAATGCCTAGCGCCGAGAACTGTCACATGTAATGTTTTGTCATTTGGCGAGTGGACTATTTTTATGCCGATTTCCGGTTCGAGAGTAGCCGTGCGGTCTAAAGGCGCGGATACGCTTTTGATACTGCTATCCAGGAAACTCTTAATTTTTGCTATCGCCATTATAGGAGGTTTTCGTAATTTCTCTCTGGATGCTTATCGCCGAAGAGATTAAATCGCCTCACAAATACTCTTCATCGACGAGAATAACAGATTCTGCAAAAATAGAGATACAATCTTGATGATATATAATTACTTAGAGTAAGGCGTTCCTTAAAGCGCTCTTTTGCACCCCATTCATATGTCACATAGGGACATATGAAACGATATAGGATTCTATATAGATTTCTTATATTATATACCTGGTTAAAAAAATGCCTACAAATTTGTTAAGTTTAATAATATTAATAAAAGTTTTTTAGAGTTGTCCACGAACTTTTGAGAACGGCACAAGGAACCGAACTCTAGAGAAAGGCAGCAAGGTCCATGTCTTAATGTCTATTCATTAAATTTTTGAACGAAATTTTAAAGGAATTAACTTTAAAATGTCAAATTGTATAAAAAAAATTGCACAAGAAGGCTTAAAAATAAGTATGTTTCCAAAAATCAGTTTTTTCAAAAACATATACTCAAGAAAGACAATTTGTGTAACATAATTGGCATAATTGCACAAAATCAGGTAAAATCAGAAAAGTATGTTTCTAAACAACAGTGTAATCGGCTTATTAGAGACAGTTTTATAATAAAAGATAAAAGAGGGAGAAAAAAAGAAGAGAAAACCAAACAACCTCACTCTCTTCTTACATTCTCATCAGAGAAGGTATGAGATTTGTGTAAAATTTGAGCCCCCCTCCCCTCCCCCCGTTTTTGTCAAATGTCCACGTTTTGAGAAACTCTGAACCCGCAAAACAGGTTTTTACGTATGTGTATGTATGTATGTCTGGCTGTGAGCACAATATCTTTTGAAAGAATTAATCTATTAGATTGGCGTTTGGTACACTCTTTTCGTATCTAAAACTGAAGGTTAAGTTCGTTAGCCAGATATATTGGATAAAAATTCAAAAAGATAGAGGATTTTCAAAAAGTTTGAGACCATTTTTTTGAAGACTTTTTTCAATAAAAACAAAATTATCAGAGTTAGGTACAGCATTTACAAATTCAAAAAAACAAACGAAAATGAAAATTTTAAGCCAAACAACACACGATATGAAAAAAAGTCAAGAAGGGAAAAACGTTGCTTTTTGAAAGCCCTACAAGATTATCATAACAACTTTTTGCATTTTCTTGAAAAATCGAAAATTCAAATTTTGATCGCACAAAAAATAATGAAAAATCAAAAACTTCATTTAGCGGTCAAGCTATGCAAGATGCAAAAAAAAGGTGAAAAGACAAAAATTGTACACCCAAAAAATATCTACAAATTTGTTATTATTTACTTTTTAATAGGACGCGTAGTTTTTGTCACAAGATACGAAAAAAAATTAAAAGACAAAAGTTGTTCACCCAAAAAAAATCTATAAATTTGTTATTAATCATTTTTTGATAGAACGCGTAGTTTTTGTACCAATCGTAAAAAATAAAATTTAAAATAAAATTTGTGGACAAAAGCTACGAACAAAGATGAATCGACAAAAATTGTGCACCTAGAGAATATATACAAATTTGTTATTAATCACTTTTTGATAGGACGCGTAGTTTTTGTATTATTCGTAAAAAAATAACATTAAGAATAAAAAATAAAATTTTTTGTACGAACGACATAAGCTACAAAAAAAGATGAATTGGCAAAAATTGTGCACCCAAAAAAGATCTACTTTGTTATTAATCACTTTTGGATATGATGCATAGTTTTTGTTCGAAATGTTATTATTATTAACAAAATGGTTTTTTTATAGAATGCGCACTTTTTTCAATTATAAAAACAAGACAATAATAATAATTTTGTTTTAGTATCAAAGCATATTATGAATTGCAATAATATAAATTTATTGAAATGATACATTTTTAGGGTAGCTGAGAATTGAAAATTAATACAAAATAAAGTACAAATATTAAAGTAATCATGAAAAAGAAAATTTGTTCTTAATTTTACGATATCTGAATAAGCAGTCCCAGACCGAGGTACAGACGTAAATATAATATAAATTTAATATAATAGAGTTGAACTCAAAGTAGAAAAGTTCGCACTTTGGACTAAAACGAGTGCGAAGCACGAGGTACGTAATGAGAATGTGTTCGTTAAAGCCCAAGGAGCTTTAACAAAAGAGAATTCACGATCACCAAATGACAGTTGTCAAGTGAAAAAAAGGCTCTATTGGAACCTTACAATCCATACTTTGGGTTCATTTAGAAACCATTTATCATTTTGGGTTCCTTTTCAGCAAAAGAGGTTCCTTTTTGTTGCAGCTCCTTTGGAACCAAAAATTGGTTCTAATAGAAAGCCCAGTTTTTTCTGTGTTGATTGGACAAATCCTTTTCAAAAGTTAGCGTGGTCACAATGTTCAGGTAACCACACATGCAGACAGCCACCGACATAATTTTTATGACCGGACTCTGTGAATGCCGAAACCTAAAGATCCGTTAAAAACTAGAGATCGAACATTTGAAAAATTACATAATAACATTCATGAATGAGGATGACGGGGAAGTTTATCGCCGCGGTCCCAGTAATCGCCAGTTTTGAAGTGTAAACGCCAGAAGTAAGTATTTTCCGCATTAAAATACATTCCTAAAATATTTCTAAGTAAGTTTGAACAGTGCTTGTTATGGAAACCAAATTAGTTTTTTTGTACAAATAGTGCACATGGGTAAAAAAAATTGATTTATATTGCCGGTGGCCATGAATCACGAAACGTGGAAAATAGCTTAACATTTAGGTTAGGAAAGACGTTTCTTTGTTTAAGCTTTTAATATGTCAAGAAATTACTTGATCGGGACGAAAATTATTTTTTTTTTGTAATGAAAGATCATTTTTGTTTCATAAAATGAAGCAAATTCTTCATTTAGCACCTTCCCGTTCGAGAAATATCGGGCGCGATTATAGGGACATTTCAAAAGCATAGTTGCTCGTGAAATGAAATAGGAGAACTGACTTGTTACTGTGTGAAAAGTAATCGTAATATAAATTAATGCTTAAAACTGAAACAAGGTGATGTAAAATATTGGCATGACTATTATAGTGATTTCATCAGCAATTTTTTAGTTTATTATCATTTTTTAGTTAAATTAATATTTATTGAGTAGTTTTTCATTAGCTAACATTAATCTATACTGCATAATATAAAGAAAAATGTGTAACAGATATATAATTATTGATAGTTTTAATGTTCTGACAACGTAAACAGAACATAACCTCCAAATACACATGATTTTTTTAGTCACTGCAATTTATCAAATCTCGTCATTGTGTTTATAATTTATGTTGCAAAAAAGATAATTATACAAATTACCAGTGTGTAAATTTTTGCATCCCATGTAATTGTGTTGTACTTAGCCATTTTATAGAACAAAGTTAGGTTATATGACTTTATACCAACGGCCATACCACGCTGAAAAACCCAGTTCTCGTCAGATCACTGAAGTTAAGCAGCGTTGGAGGCGGTTAGTACTTGGATGGGTGACCATTCAAGAATACTGACATGAGTGCTGTTGGCACATCGTGGGTGTGGTGAGCCCACACTTGTAGTTATTTATAACTACAAGAAAAACCTAGAAACACTACCCGAATCGGGTAGTGTCACGCCTACCCTGAAAGGGAAATGGTTTAATGGTATATATATATATATATATATATATATTATTTTTTTTTTTTTTATAATATATATATATATTTTTATTTATATATATATTATTCTGGGTACAGCACATATAGTTGCAAATGGACAAGACCCTCTTCTTAAAATGGTCAGGAAACACGAAGAAGTGGGAAAAGGGGCGTTTCTGTACAAAGCAGCGGAGGAGGCTGCTGAAACACTCGGCCTTGACTTCAATACTAGGGGTGAGCAAAATGCATCAAATCTTATCCATCTTGAATACTCACTCCTGAAGGCCCGGATTAAGAAAGCACAGGAGAAAGACTTCCACGAACAGCTCCTCGACAAGAGGATGCACGGCATCTTCCACAGAAATGTGGAAGATCAGTCGATGTCGTATGAGCTAACGTTTGCTTTCCTTAGATCACCCGGATTGAAGTCGGGCACGGAGGGCTTCATTTTGGCATGTCAAGACGGTGTCATTTCCACTCTAGCATACCGTCGCCACATTTTGAGCCAAGACATTCCCGATGATAGTTGCAGAGCGTGTCATGCACACCCCGAGCATCTAGGACACATACTATCTAGTTGTCCAACTCATGCGGGAACGACCTACATCCAAAGGCACAATGCGGCACTAAGAGTGCTTCATTACCATCTCTGTCACTCTTATGGCATTAGCCCAAATACCTCTCCGCTAAACGCTCCTAGAGAAATAGAGTCAATTGTCGAAAATGAGAAGTGCCGCATATACTGGAACTTCATATTCTCGACAATTGTTTCTGTTGCGCACTCGAGGCCTGACATAGTTCTCCTTGACTTCGAGAAACGAACCATGTTCGTTATCGAATTTTCGGCACCAGCTGACAAAAACGTCACAGCCAAGGAGAAAGAAAAGAAAGAGAGGTATAAAGACCTTATAAGGGAGTTGCGACGGTTATACCCGGAATATTCTGTTAAGCTAATCATCTTGATCATCGGCGCTCTTGGAAGTGCCAAGGTTTCACTGGTTAATAGCCTGAAAAGCATCCCTGCGTGTCAAAAAAATGCTGAGACACTTGCGGGGAAAATGCAGAAGGCGGTCGTCCTTGGGTCGCTCCGTGTCCTCAGGGTGCACGAGACTTTTGCCGGACCATCGTATTGAGTTCGTCGCAGACTGTAACCACCTATCTCACGGTCGTGAGACGTGGTTACAGCTGAAATTTTACCGCGATTTCGCTGGGAGCGGGTGCAATTTTTCAGATTAGCACCCGCTCCGGAAGCTACGATCATGGTTCTTTAAAAGCAACCAATCCCGACGCAACTGGAACGTGTACGTCATCCGCTTCTGCTCCTTCTGTCCTAGAAGGTAAGCAAGAGCGGGAAACTTACGCGAGAAAACATCGGGCAACACTGTTCCTTGGAGTCAGGTCTCTAGCCGCGGATGATCTTACGCGGCAGACGGGACAGTTGGAGATGAAGTTTCACCTCTGGATACTTTTTTAGAGCTACCAATCTTTGTAGAATGTTATGAGGAACAGTGTTGACGGACCAGATGAAGTGATCCCAGAAGAATAATAATGAATTTTCTTTCTTTTCTTTCTGCAAAAGAAAATTCATTATTATTATTATTATTATTATTATTATTATACCATTAAGCCATTTCCCTTTCGGGGTAGGCGTGACTTGCTCAGTTGGAAAATAGTATTGGGTATATGGGTGTATTGGTATAGAGTATATAGGTACAAGTTAGATAGGTATATAGGTGTAAAGTAGATAGGTATATAGGTGTTAGGTATATATGTTTTAGATTGATCTGGAATTCTCGTGCCATTTATTCAAATGACACGTTTATTCCGCAACACTGCTCCGACCCAGATTGCTGATCAATCTCTCTAGCGATCACCCCACGTGAAGAGCCTCACAAAATTGTTATGTATGGTTCCCCACTTGGGCCCATTAGAATCCAAGGTCTTTGTTTCAGGCTTCATTCATTCTATTGTCACTCTGTTTACAAACTATTTGTCGCCACACTTTTCTGTCCTGGCATACTACTCTAGCTTCCTTCACGTCCATGCATTTTTTCATGCAAGCTCTCGTGTTCCTATGGCTTCTTACGTCTCTTCGGATTAATGTCTCATTTACCGATTCTAACCATTCTTTCGGCGGTCTACCTCTAGGCATTCTGCCATTTACTTTACCTTTGTACACTTGTTTGGTCAGTCGCTCATCTTTCATTCTTTCAAGATGACCGAACCATCTTAACTGATTTCTTTCCCATGTGTCAACTATTGTCTCTTTTGCACCACATTCTTTGAGGATTGTCTCGTTTCGGACTTTATCCATCAGTGTTTTCCCGCATATTATGCGCAGAGGTCTCATGCCGATCGCGTTAATTTTACTTCTGTCCTTTTCTTGACATGTCCATGTTTCGCTACCGTATAGTACAGTCGGTACGAATATAGAATTATGTATGGCCATTTTAGCTTTTTTTGATATGTTTTTATTTGTTAGGATAGACCCTGCTCTACCGATAACCTGCTTACCCTTATTTATGCGCCTATCTAACTCCCCATCTATTTTTCCGTCGCTAGTGAATAGACTACCTAGGTATACGTACTTGTCAACTTGTTCTAATCTCTCATCATTTAGGACAATGTTGCACATTGTTTTCTCACTCTTTCCCTCAAACACCATGATTTTTGTTTTATTTACGTTAATTTTGAGTCCTATGTCCTTCATGCTTGTATGAAGTTTATTCAACATTCTTTGCAAGTCCTCGACTGATTCTGCCATAACAATCTTGTCATCTGCGAAAGCTAACCCACGTACCTTAACTGTTTGGAGATCTACACCTTCTTCGTCGAAGAGTGCAGTTCTTAGACACTTATCCATGAATATGATAAATAGCCACGAGGACATAACGCATCCTTGTTTCACGCCTTTTGTAATATCGAACCAGTCACTCAGTTTCCCGTTTACCCTTACGCTCGCTTTACTACCTGTATATATTGTTTTTATTGCTTGCAGGAGCCCTCCATTTACTCCGTACTCTTTAAGAACTTCCCAAAGTTTACTTCTATTTACCGTGTCAAATGCTTTTTCTAGGTCAATAAATGCACAGAAAACTTTCTTTCCTACTCTCAAGCTTTTTTCTGTGATCTGTCTTAGGCTAAATATCTGATCTGTACATGATCTTCCTGGCATAAATCCACTTTGGACTTCCCATATTTTTTCTTCTGTGATTTCCATTACCCTACGAATAAGTATTTTTGAGTATATTTTACTTACGGTACTTAGTAGGCTGATACCTCTGTAATTGCTGCAGTTGCTTTTGTCTCCCTTTCTTTTGTATATTGGTACGATAATCGCTTTTCTCCAATCGTCTGGGACTTTTCCTGTCTCGATACACAAATTTAATGATTAATTATTATAATGTCCATCAGACGTATTGGAACTATCAGAAGATTCGATTTTGAGGTTATGTTTCGACGGATTTCATCTCGGAGGTCTCAATCTCTCAATCAATATAAAACTAACAATACATCTTTCATTAAAGTATGCTTAAAATACAAAGATACACTTGAAATACACGTCCAAATCACTAAAAACTAATTTCAAGACAATTTAACCTTTTTGGCGAAGACTGGGACAACGACTGGCGATTACTAGTACATGGCAGATTTGGAAATGGCGGTGACTGGGACATCGGTACTTTTTGACTTTTAATTGTTTATCAATAAGAAGTAATATTAAATATAATGTAAAACCAATTTTTATAATATTCTAGGATGTTTAATGCTTCAATCAGTACCAATAGTTTTTTAACTAATCCTTCCAAAACAATTTTCTAAATATTTGAAGTCAATGAAATCTCTTATGGTGGCGATTACTGGGACGTTTAACTTATGCCCAATTTTGACACACTGGGCAAAGCCTGGTTTTTTACCCCACCATCCTCGGACTGGGTTGCAGCCAAGTGCATTATGATTATGATTATTATATTAATATTTTAATATGTATTATAGTAATGAGTGGTGTTTTTAACAAAAAATTGCATCATAATAAAAATCGGAAGTGATAAAGGTTGAGGAAAATTTTTTTTTCATCAGAAAAAAACAATCAGCAATAAATATATTTGCTTGATTTAAAGAAATTTAATAGTCAATTGAAATCATAATAAATTTGAATGCAAAGAAATTGGCGAGAAATGCAGGCAGCAGAAATCGAGCCAAAACTTTCCGGTTACAAACTCGAAGCACTACCGCCTTATTTAACCGGAAGTTGAAATATTTTCGCATTATGGTCCATGTAACGTGCGTGGATTTTTCATAAGTCGTTTTTCTCGAGAATGACTGAAAACCGAACCTTATTACCTTTGCATATTACAAGTTTGGTAATGCCCTATTACTGGGAGAAGTATGAATCCAAACAAAATTCCGAAGGGTGTAGATTCCCCTTGTGAGATATCATTTTTCACATTTGTCAGTTTTGTCAAAAAAAAAACAATTGTTTATAACTTCATCTAGTATCCACTACATGTATACACTTACGCCAATGTGAATTTGTTACTGTGCCAGCGCCTCTGCAAATTCTTGCGGACAGTCAAGGAGTGTTTCTCTGATCCGTATTCTACTTAGTTCTTTGTTTCTGATACACGAATTTACCCGATTCAAATCATTACAAATATGCAGAGGTTTTTTTATATCTGTGCCACAACTGTATACAATTTGGCTGTGAACTGTCTCATAAAAATTCCAGGACTGTATCTCCTTGACTTTTTTATTTTCCCTTGAAAATTTATGACCCCTTTATAAAAAGTATCAAGAGACTTTATAAAAATGATGGCCTGCCTAGAATCTGTCACTACTCTAGTAAATTTTTCAGCACTTTTTTCCATGTAAGTGAAATGTTTCCAAGTATTTTCTAACTGAATTTGAATTCTTAAAAAAATTATTAATTGCTTAAACAATGTTTTTCTCGCCTATAAATCGTGAAAAGTTATTATTTTTCGGGACAAATGATCCTGTTGATAAATTCCAAGAATAATATTTCTTGAAATTTAAGAATTTTAAATTAGATTAAAATCAAATTCAAAGTCCCATTTAACGTACAATAATCAAGTTAATGTATAGAAATCCTGAAAATAAAACAAGAATTCAACGATCAAATTTGATCGTTGGGCGCGGTTAGTACTTGGATGGGTGACCATTCGAGAAAACTGAGTGCTGTTGGCACATCGTGGGTGTGGTGAGCCCACACTTGTAGTTATTTACTACAAGAAACTAACCTAGAAACACTACTCGAATCGGGTAGTGTCACGCCTACCCTGAAAGGGAAATGGCTTAATGGTATACTATACAATAATATTTCTTGTTTAACATATATGATAATTATTTAAATAATTTTAATTTGATTAAACTATTTTTACCCCTGTAAATCTTGAAGTTACCACATTGTGGAATCAATAACGCATTTATTGAATGCTGATAGTCTTATTTTGTGTGAAAGACAGTTTACAATTATTTAAACAATTTTAATTTGTTTAAACAATATTTTCCTCTGTAAATCTTATAGAGTGATTATTTTCTAGAATTAATGATGCAGTTGATTAATGTTAAGAGTGATATTTATTATTGTGGAAGACAGTTTGCAATTATTTAAACAATGATCAATCATTCACTTGCGCCTTTTTCACAGAAAAGGTGGAGAAAATTTTAGTTTGTTTTAATCGCTTACACTATGACGCTCATTATTTAGTATTTTCTTATTTCAGAACTTATAGTCCAGTCATTATAGTAGTTTCACCTCGGAATTCAAGATAACCGGCTATAAACTCGTATAAACCTTTATTTTGACATCCTAAAACTTGCCTCAAAACCTACATATGATAGCGTGGCCGCGACTTATAAAAAATTAAGGTCAAAGGTCAAAAAATCGATTTTTTCCGCATTTTTTGTAAATATCTCGTTCCCTGTTAGTTTTACGCTAATTGTATTTATTATAAATATTGTAGTAGATTAAATTCTCTACAACTTTTGTTTAAAAAAAATTTTTATACGTTGAACCGTTTTTGAGATAGAGGGCGGTGAGCGCGTAGTCTTTGATTATGTACGGTATCATTTAAGTTTAACCTCTAGTCCCGGTCAAAATCACTCCATTAATTATTTAAAAATATTTAATTATAAATAATTTACATTTTTTTATTAAATATCCCGTTTAATATTATTATTTTTTTCATTAATTGAGTATATCTTTATTTAATAACACTTACCTTTTCGTACAATTAGCTAATTATTAACAGAAATACTTTAATTATATTCAGATTTATACTAATTACTTCCTAAATAAATAAAAAGAAAAGGAATAAATTTTTAATTTATATTTTTATTAAAAAACAGGATTTCATACATAGTTAAAATTAAAAAAATTAAATGAAAAAGAGAAGAACTCCATGTTCTTATTTTTAGTTATCTTCTTCTTCGTCATCATCGTCGTCTGGTCGTTCTGGGATTTCCAATTCTTCTTCAATTTCGTCTTCAATGACATTTGTCTCCAAGTCTTCCAGGATTTCGGGGTCAAAGGTTCCATCTCCATTGGCATCACCCTGATACGGTGAAGCATTGAGACAAGCTTGCCCATTACACTGACCACAAGCTAAGGAACACGGCAACCCCGATTTCCTGCATCCACATCGCGAACCACAACCATTCTTGCAGTTGCAGAATATTGTATTCAGTAATTGTTCTGGAGCTGGAGGTAAAATTGTAGTAATGGGTTCCAGGAATCCATTACGCATTATCCAACCCCATTCCTGGGGTTCTAAATCATGGCCTAACCAAGTCTGAACTTGGTAATAAACACGGTTGAAATGTTGGTGAGCTGCTGCACTTGTTGGTGGAAGATTTGATAACTGCACAGGTTTATTCAGTTTGGTTGACTTGACGAATTGTGTGTATCGAAGATGATCGATACTGTCCTCAGATTTTGGAGCATTATAGATTGCCAACAAAGTTCGCACTCCATTCTCAAATAATCTTTGAACCGGACAGTTTTCTTCTTCAAACGCTGCAGCAAGTTGATCCAAATTCGAAAGTTTTTCAAGGGTTCTTACTCCACTTAAAATGTAATTAGTAAAAATCTGAATCTAATTAAAATGTAATTAAAGTATTTCTGTGAATCATTAGCTAATTACACGAAGAGATAAGTGTTATTAAATAAAGATATACTCAATTAATGAAAAAAATAATAATATTAAACGGGATATTTAATAAAAAAATGTAAATTATTTATAATTAAATATTTTTAAATAATTAATGGAGTGATTTTGACCGGGACTAGAGGTTAAACTTAAATGATACCGTACATAATCAAAGACTACGCGCTCACCGCCCTCTATCTCAAAAACGGTTCAACGTATAAAAAATTTTTTTAAACAAAAGTTGTAGAGAATTTAATCTACTACAATATTTATAATAAATACAATTAGCGTAAAACTAACAGGGAACGAGATATTTACAAAAAATGCGGAAAAAATCGATTTTTTGACCTTTGACCTTAATTTTTTATAAGTCGCGGCCACGCTATCATATGTAGGTTTTGAGGCAAGTTTTAGGATGTCAAAATAAAGGTTTATACGAGTTTATAGCCGGTTATCTTGAATTCCGAGATTCTTACCTTATTCTGACTAATATGACTGGACTATTATACCCTACTTTTTTCCACAATATTAAGAGGAACAAGTGATATTAATAAATTGTTTAAATAATTGCAAACTGTCTTTCACAGAAAATATAACTCTTAACATTCATTACCTGCGATATTATTTCCAGAAAATAATAATTACTCACAATTTATAAAATGAACAAGTTGTTTTAACAAATGAAACTTGATTTAAAATTGAAATTAAATTAATTTTGAAAATAGAGACACTAAGCTCAAGATTCGTTCCAATCAGCAGGGTTGCCTATGAATACCATTAACTTTTCTTTTAATTGAGGCATAAATATTTTACCTAAATTTATCGAAAGATATCTATTTGTTGTTTAAATATTGCTTAAAGGATGTTTTAAAATTATAAATGTTTAGAGCTATGTGATTTTTCGGATTATTTCTTTTCCTATTTTGAAAATCTAATAATCTGAACAAATTCGTTCAGAAAAAACCACAAATGAAAGCAATTATTACCGATGCTGACCGATTTGAAAAAAATAGGAAACTTATTTTTCCGGAAAACGAACAAATTGGGGAGGATCAATGAGCAAGAAATGAAAGTCTAGTTTTTGGACCACCCTAATATTATTGTATACCACTGTATATTGTATACTACCATATTATATACAACCATTATATAACAAACAAAAAAATACAAAGTTTAAAGCAATTTTTACAACAATGGTCTTTTTTTTATTTCGTTATAAATTACTGTATTTTGTTATAGAAAAAGCTGTAGCCTTTTTGTATAGTTTCTTCCAACAGGGATATATTGTACATATAATAATTATACTATGATGTTATATTTAATTAGACCTATTAAATGAAGAATAAAAAGAGAATATGTATAAGTGACTTATCACACAGTTATGTAAACAAAATAAGTCAAATTCCACCTGTAAGTAGTCCACTTAAGTAGTCGTTAAATTTGAAGACATTCCAATCTCACTAGCTTTCCTTGGTATTCAGTTCGGAATCAAGTCATAATTTTTAAATATGGAAATGAAAGTAAATTTTTATCAACTGATAATAATTTTTTAATAAGCACAATGATGACCCACCTGTCGTCGTATAGTGTGAATTCCAATGTCTACTAATCAGACACTGGTCACCATGGGCACACGTCGTGTAAACACGCACTTCAACTTTCACCGGTACGTTAGCAGTGCACATTGCATGTGGATCGTCGGCATCGATTCACAGAGATTCATAGTACAGTTTTCAATATCAGCTGCCGGGAAATCTGAGAATATACATAAATGTAGTGACACCACTCGAGGCAGCGCATGTACTGATTACTGAACTCCACGTCTCAGCGCTTCGTAATTTCGATTCACAATAATGCACGGGTTTCCTCTAATGCTTTAGAAGACTGAGTTCTCAGCACGCGCGCTGTCGTCAGAGGATATACTGATTATTAGTGTACAAGTATAAAAGCTATGCTATAAAGTGGGACCACAGCGGCGTAACTGTCATTTCATTGACGAAGAGCCCATTGGCGTCGCGGCGGTTACAAAATATGGAACTTCAGTGCAGTCCCGGATTGGTAAGAGGTGGGATTTCACGAAAAATCTCCCAGTAAGAAGGCTTGAATTGAAAAGAATTGTGAAATTCCGATTTCAGCTAAAAATCAACAATTTTCTATCCTATTTAAAACCTGATTCTTCCACCGACCTCCAATCCGCAAGAGAGTAATACATTTTTCAGAAATTTAATTCCCTGCAGTTCCCATAGCGGCAGCAACGACTCTCGGATTTATTTTGTGTTCTAGAAACAGGACAAAATTTACATTTATTTAATTCCTTCCAGTACCGTAAAAAAATATCTATAATTGATTGTTTTTAATTTCGTAAAGTAGGACACAATTCAAATTTATTTAATTCCTTCCAGTTCTTTAAGAAAATATGTATATTGAATTGCTTTTAATTCCGTAAAGTAGAATTTATTTTTAGTTTATTTAATTCCCTCTAATACCTTCAGAATAAATCTGTATGACATTGTTTCGAATTCCAAAATGTAGCATATATTTCAAATGAATTTTATTCCCATTGGTACCTTCAGAAAATATAGGTTTAAAAATATTTTAAATCCTTTTTTCTTGAATATAAGTTTAAAAGTTTCAATTTTCGTGAATCCTATGAATAAGATTTTTTATATCTTTAAACAAATAAAAATATAAATAAATATAATACACTTTTGAAATGTATAAGCTATAAAGTGAAAAAGGTGGTTAAAATTAATGATTTTAAGGATGGTAATGATAATTACATAAATATTGAATAGTAAATAAATAATGAATTAACAATGTATACACATAAAGTAATAATAATAAAAAAAATTAATCATAAGGTGAAAGTCAAGATTAAAACAAAACGAAAATGAATTGATAATAGTAAATGGATGAATAATTCAGTAGATAAACAATTAATGGATAATAATTACGTTATACCACAAGAAATTTGAAGGGGTTTTCTGAAAGAAAAATAATTAGTCAACGTGGGTCTTAATATGTCATAACCCAAAGGTGCTTGCACTGTATATATTGTTGTATATTTTAAATGTGGGTGGCTTTCGAATTATTTTGCAACAAAAATCAACATCTTTTATCTATCCATCTTTTAGGAAATCTACTTTTTAGGTTCAAAAATGGTATTTTTAGTTTTTTATTTGTTAGGCTGTTTTTTATTTTTTCAATTATTTTCGATCTGCCCTTATGCAATTAACATATCCATTTTATTGCATTTAACTACCCTGCTTAAAATGTCGGGTAGGACGCGGTTAGAAACCGGTTAGAGGTGGGTTGTAAACGGCCCAAACCGCGCCGTAACCGATTTTTGTCTCCGGGTTATAACCAACACCTAACCAGGCTCTATCTGGCATTATACAATATTCGTATCCGGTTTCTAGCTGGTTTGTAACTGGATCCACAAAATACTTCCACCCGGTTCTTATCCGGCCCTCACCGGCTTGTACCTGATTTTTATCTCCAGTTTATAACCGACACCTAACCGGGCTCTATCCGGTAACATGTAATGTTCGTAACCGACTCCTATACGGTTTTTAACTGGGTCCACAAAATACTTCTATCCGCTTCTTATCCGGTCCAAACCGCGCCGAAACCGGTTTTTGTCTCCGGGTTATAACCGACACCTAACCGGACTCTATCTGGCATCATGTAATATTCGTATCCGGTTTCTACCGGGTTTGTGACTCGATCCACAAAATACTTCGAACCGGTTCTTATCCGGTCTTAACTGGCCCGTACCCGATTTTAGCCTCCGGTTTATACACGAAGAAAAATGGTACTTAAGGAATTATAGATTTAGTTACGATGTGGTGGATATGAGCAAAAATCCGTGATAATTACAGACCTATGTTTTTGTGAATTCTACAGAACTTCTTCTATGAGAATTAAATATAATTCAAGAAGAATTCTTAGACGAGACACAAAACCCCTCTCAAATCAAAAACACGGCAGAATTCTGTAATTTCTACATCACCGCGCCGTCGTTTCCAACACGAAAAAAAAAACCGATTTATAGAGGGGCTTCTATATTTAGCTTACTTATTTGTATATCAGAAAGACGGAAGGACGGACGGAGGACACACGAGCGACACATTCTTAACTTATTGTAACGGACCCAAACATAATTATATAGCCTAACCTAAAATTTATATAATGCACGCAACGCACTTCCCTAACGCAGAATATCGCACGCTGAGGGTATCGGTCGAAATGGTCCTTATATACTAATCAAGAAAATTCTTACAGCTTGTGAGAAACGACCAGTGCCGGGCTGGATATTTAATTTAAGGTTCCAAATTTCCGGATAGAAACCGGTTATAACCAGTTAGAAAGCTTCCAGTGTCGAGTGCTGTGTAGGAATCTGTTAGGTACCAGTTATAAATGAATTTCGGTCTTTGCCAACATTTCATTTCAGGTTCCAATTTTTGGATAGAAACCGGTTAGGACAGGTTAGAATGATTCATGTGTTAAGTGCCGTGTAGAAAACGGTTAAAAAACGGTTAGAAACCAATTTCGGTGTTTACCAATATGTAATATCAGGGGTGCTATTCTCGAGTATCATTCTAATATTTTAGAATGCTAAAATGGCTGATTTTAGAATGGTTGGTGTAAATCGTTATTCTCGAGTTGTAATTGATTGTTAGCATGCTAAAATTTTAGAACACTTTACAAAGAGTGGGTCTATACCACTCTAAAAGAAAAATAGAACGCTAAAGAGACGAGAAAGTGATAGATTTTTATAAAAATAACCTCGAAACAAAATACGTCACACGTAGAAGGGAGAAACATAGCCTAAAATCAACCTCAAAAACAAGTACATGACAACACTTATGACTGCGGGTAGTGAAAAAACACGAATAGAAATAAATTATTATAAGCGCAAAACGAGAAAGTAAAAGATTTTGGTAAAAATAACCTCGAAACCAAATACGTTCACGTAGAAGTGAGAAAAATTGCCATAAATTAACCTAAAAAAAATTGTATCACAACACATATGACTGTGAGAAATGAACGTACAAAAATATAAATAAATTAATAGAAGCAAAGAAAATAATCCATCAAGTGAATCCATCAGTCAACGATAATCTCAAATGGTAACATCGAGCCAACATACCCCCACCGTTTTACTTACTTCTGTACTCGCCACGGCATTGGTCTATTTACCGCTCCCACTTCAAAATACACATCGGCAACGTCGCACTACAAACGGTGCACTATTTTCCATTCTATTCCGTTCGAAGCCGAATAGAGCGGTGCTCGAGAATACCGAAAGCGTTCTAAAAATTTTAGTGTTCTAAAAGACCGCTCTAAAATTTCAGCATTCTAAAATATTAGAACGAAACTCGAGAATAGCACCCCAGGTTCTAATTTGCCGGATAGAAACCGGTTAGGATCGGTGAGAACGTTTCCTGTGCAGTGTTCCCAATTCAGCTCCCCAACCGCCCTGCGCATGCGTCGCACCAGCAGACTCATTGGATGTTGATCGCGCGCTTATTTGAAATGATTAACTATGCAAATCAATTTTTCACAATATATAATAATCATAAAGTACAAAAAAATATTATGAATGATTTAAAATTCACATTGGTGAAAAAAGGCATTCCTTCCTTCAAATTTGAAATCAATCATTTATTTTTGAAGAGTACAATAAAATAATTATTTCACCTTGCACTCGAAAAGACTATTTTTTGATCTGAAAATTAATCGTTATTATTTCTACAATGATGATTCATTATAAAAAACTGCTTCACGCACGTGATAGTTTAAAAAAAGCGCGTTATATACAGACAATGAGACTGCCGATGCAACGCATGCGCATTGCAGTTGGGGAGCCAAATTGGGAGCACTGTTCCTGTGTGGAGTGCCGTGTAGGAATCGGTTAGGAACCAGTTAGAAATGAATTTCGGTCTTCGTCAATATTTAATTTTCTGTTCCAATTTTTGGATAGAAACTGGTTAGGACCGGTTAGAAAGATTCCTGCTTCGAGTGTCGTATAGGAATAGGTTATGAACCGGTTAGAAACGAATTTCGGCGTTTACCAATACTTAATATCAGGTTCTAATTTGCCGGATAGAAACCGGTTTGGACCAGTTACAAAGTTTCCAGTGTCGAGTACTGTGTAGGAATCTGCTAGGAACTAGTTAGAAATAAACTTTGTTCTGCCAATATTTAATTTTGGTTCCATTTGTCGGACAGAAACCGGTTAAGACCGGTCAGAATGTTTCCTATGTCGCGTGCCGTGTAGGAAACGGTTAGGAGCCAGTTAAAAATGAATTTTGGTCTTTGCTAA